>JAJJWW010004952.1:0-17774 GCA_023531295.1 Papaver armeniacum
GGGTGTGGCGAGTCAGATTATTACACCAAGCCAAGAAAGTGAGAAATCATTTTCTCAATCATTTGTCTTTCTCCAAATTTCAACGAAGTGGATGTCGAGAGGGTTTTCTTTGTAGGATGTATGGGTTCAATTGAAGAGATGTTGGATTCGAATCGAGAAGAAGGAGGATTGATATTTGATAGCTCTAATGACAGGTGAGGAATCAAAGCTAGGGTTTGAGTTAAACCCGAGGACTGAGTTAACGGCAAGAAATCATGTGTGAAGTGAGGTTGGAATCGAGAGAATGAGAAGCTTATTATCATGCTTGATCGATTTGAGGAAGTGATTAAGCTTGGGTCGAGGTTGAATTATTCTTGGTGTTGTTGATTGAGAAGAAACGAAACTAGGGTTTTACGCTGATGTTTGAATTGAGGATCGATTTGAAGTGATGAAGATTTAGATGGGTATTAAAAATGGTGTTTGCTCGATTCTTTGTGATGATAGAATGGGTCGCAGTGATTAATGGCGAAATGGGTGATTGAGATGAAAATGGTATTTGTGGTTTTGAATTTGAGAGTGAGTGTTGATCTTTGAAATGGGTATTGGTGGTGAGCTCGGGCAAGGATGAATGCGGGTGCGATGAATGGCTTGTGGTGACTGAGTTGGATTCCATGGGATTACGAGGTGCACGGTTGTTCAAGAATTTCATTGCGGAGTTGAGTCGGGTAATGGCGGTGGTGGTTAAGGCTGGAGCAAGGCTGAAGTGGGCGAAATTTGAATTGAAATGGACAAGACTTCGATTGGAGAGGGTCATGTTGGTAGAGCAGAAGCAGAGATGGTGGTATTGCAGCGGGGATCAAGTGATGCTACGGCTATTATGGTGTTGCTTGTAGTTTGAATACAAGACTCGACGGGGAAGTTAATTGTGTTGCTACAGTTGCGACTCAGAGTTTTAATGATGAATTGAATTAGAGTTTTGTCAGGTACATTGTTGTTGGTATGTTGGGTGATGGATGTGTTTGCAAAAGGCGCAAACAAGCATATGTTCTTGCTAAGAATGGCTCGGGAATGTGTGGAATTGAAGCTTGAAAGTGAATTGTCGGTGATGATGGAATGGATGCATTTTAGGGGAGTTTCTTCTTTGTTGTCTCGGGTGAGTCTTGCTATGGTTTTAAGCTACGGGTGGTCTTGTGACTTGCGAGTACACTCAAGTGGTTGAATCTTGACGAGTGGAGCTGAAAGTGGTCTTTGTTGAGTTGGGATTTGAGTTGCGACTAGTGGAGATTTAGTTGAGAACAAGGGTCGATGGACGCGGGGGGTGGAGCGAAATTTGTAGTTGAATCTGTAATGGGTTTGTGCTTAGTGGGTGTTGCGGGCTAGATGCAGATAATGGCAAAGCTTTTAGTGGCGAGCTGAGCGAGGTGATTGCGGTGGGAGTTTGCGGGCATGAAGTATGACTGGTGGTTGTGGTCTCAATAGGTGAAGTGCAGTATTTGTAATTCAAAGAATTAATTTGCAAGAGAAGTAGAGATGGGCGCGAGTTGTGGTTTTGAGGCAATAAGAACGATTTGCGGGGAATGATTGTTGTTGCCGGGATTGAGTCGATGGGAGATGGCATGGGCGTTGGATGGAGTAGTTAAGGTTGGCAGCTCAGATGGAGTGATGCTTTATATTTTTCAGTATGGTTATGATAATTTTTTGATGCTGTTTATGCCATGGAAATGGAATGGCTTCTGTGCTGGACTGCAGATGAACAACCATGATGGTTGGAGTTTAAAATGGTGAAGCACAAGGATTGTCTGTGAGGCTGAGCAGTCATTGGCCTTGGCAAGTCATTATCAGTGAGTAAGATCGGACCAGATGACTCACTCATTCGGTGTTTGGCCAGAGTTGACCCCAGGAGTTGGATTGCTGGCCAGAGTTGACCGTTGACCGGTGTGGCCAGGCGGACTTTACTTGGTCACCGGAGCAATTCAAGCCCTTCTCGAACCGATCTCCGGCCCACAATGTCTGATTTTCAGGACAATTTTTTTGGACATATTTTCTACGGGTTTTCTCTCCTTATGGGCTTGGTGGATTTTCATCTAATGGACTTTGAAGACTTGACCTAATTTTGGAAGAAAGGAAAAGCTATAAAAGAAAATTCTACAACTTTTGAAAGAAATCTTATTCTTGGAACTTTGGAGCAGCTTTGTTTACGCAACTAGGGTTTGCTTTTGTTCATCTTCTTCTTTATTCAACTTATATTTTTGGTGATGAACTCCATAGCTATGAGTAGCTAATTTATTCATTATTGGTGTTTATGGGTAAAAATCGTTTCTGCAGATTTCGGTAAATTCGGTAGGTGAGTGGCTTGGTTCAAACCCTAAACAAATGTCTTGCACGTGAGCACTTTATAGATTCGAGAGATCAATCTATACAAGTCCGGCCTAAACCAAGAAATGGTAGTTTCAGGACTTGCCGGTGCGAAGTGGAGGAGAAGGGTTGATTTGGGGAGGGAAGCAAAGAAAGGTGTTGAGACCAGAATAGTGCGGGAGAGTAGTGTCTCGACTTGTATCGAGAAAGTGGAAGCTTCGTAAAGCTTGCAAGAGATGAAAGCTTTTTTTGGAGAGCTTGCAAAGTTGCCTTTTACGAGAGTGTAGTATTTTTCTCCCGTGAGACTTGTTGTCGGTGGAAATAGGTAAGACCTATTTATACAAGTCGAGATTAAACGATACCACTGGCCTCATGAAGGAAGAGAGTAAAGGGTGAAATAATGAGAGGAGGTGGTAACCGCATGGTGTTAATGGGTGAAAACGTTTTCACCATTATTTCCTCATTTATTTGACCGCTTTATTCCTTTTCAGCTTTCTTAATGTGAGCGTAGTGTCTGGCCCTTGTGACCGCCAAACCAAAACCTGGAAAGCATCCCCGGCCTTTGTGTTGATATCTCGTTGGTTGCACCTTGAGTGCAAGTGGTGCTTGCTAAGGGCGCATGTGGCATGTGCCAATGGCATGTGCGGAATGCCTTTGTTGCGAGTTGCACCTCGGCGCAAGTGGCAATGCCGGAGGCTGCTAGTGGCGTGTGTGGCATGTGCCAATGGCGTGTGTGGAACGCCTTGGTGGTAGGTTGCACGGTTTGCAAGTTAGGCTACCGGCGTGTGCGTTTGGCATGTGCCAATGGCATGCGTGGCCGTTAGGGCCGTGGCCTTGGTGGTAGGTTGCACGGTTTTGCAAGTTAGGCTGCGCGTGTGTGTTTGGCATGTGCCAATGGCACGTGCGGCCATGTTGACCTAGTTGCAAGTCTTGCAAACCTTAGGGGCGCTATATTTGGCGCGTGCTAATGGCGTAAGCGACTTGGAAATATGACTTACGGTGCGATGTTAGCATGTGCCAATAGCGCGTGCGGCCATGTTGACCTAGTTGCAAGTCTCGCAAGCCTAGGCGCTATATTTGGCGCGTGCTAATGGCGTAGCGACTTGGAAATATGGCTTGCGGTACGTGTTGGCATGTGCCAATGGCACGTACGGCCATGTTGACCTAGTTGCAAGTCTTGCAAGCCTAGGGCGCTATATTTGGCACGTGCTAATGGCGTAGCGACTTGGAAATATGGCTTGCGGTACATGTTGGCATGTGCCAATGGCACGTACGGCCATGTTGGCCTAGTTGCAAGTCTTGCAAGCCTAGGGCGCTATATTTGGCGTGTGCCAATGGCATAGCGACTTGGAAATATGGCTTGCGGTACATGTTGGCATGTGCCAATGGCACGTCGGCCATGTTGACCTAGTTGCAAGTCTTGCAAGCCTAGGGGCGCTATATTTGGCGTGTGCCAATGGCATAGCGACTTGGAAATATGGCTTGCTTGTGCACGCACAAGGCATGTGCCAATGGTACGTACGGCCATGTTGACCTAGTTGCAAGTCTTGCAAGCCTAGGGCGCTATATTTGGCGTGTGCCAATGGCATAGCGGCTTGGAAATATGGCTTGCGGTGCGTGTTGGCATGTGCCAATGGCACGCACGACCATGTTGACTAGTTGCAAGTCTTGCAAGCCTAGGGCGCTATATTTGGCGTGTGCCAATGGCATAGCGACTTGGAAATATGGCTTGCAGGTACGTGTTGGCATGTGCCAATGGCACGTACGGCCATGTTGACCTAGTTGCAAGTCTTGCAAGCCTAGGCTATATTTGGCGTGTGCCAATGTCATAGCGACTTGGAAATATGGCTTACGATACGTGTTGGCATGTGCCAATGGCACGTGCGGCCATGTTGACCTAGTTGCAAGTCTTGCAAGCCTAGGGCACTATATTTGGCGTGTGCCAATGGCATAGCGGCTTGGAAATATGGCTTGCGATGCGTGTTGGCATGTGCCAATGGCACGTACGGCCATGTTGACCTAGTTGCAAGTCTTGCAAGCCTAGGGCACTATATTTGGCGTGTGCCAATGGCATAACGGCTTGGTTTTGGCGTTGTTGCCATGGTGCGCAGATGTGCGGCTTGGTTTGGCATTGTTGCCATGGTGTCAGTGTGCGGCTTGGTTTGGCATTGTTGCCATGGTCATGATATCGGCTTGGTTTGGCATTGTTGCCATGGTGGTTGATGTCTTGACTTGATTTGGCATTGTTTGCGATAGTATAAGGATGTAGTCCTATTTCTAATACTTGTGTTTGCTTTATGTATTAGTTTTCTCTTGATTATCCTTCACATCTCTCTCGTTTTTTAAAATCACATGATTGATGTATTGTGATAGGATTATGATGTTTGATTAGTTAAGTGGCCAATTAATTGAACTTGCATCTTAGTCCATAGCTATTTTAGGGTTTTTCATCGAGCGATAACCCTGAATACAAGTAGCATGACATGTTTACGGTTTGTAGTGATACACTCTCGTAATCATATGTAGAGTTTGACCATTGTCCGAATTGTTATGTGCAACGCATGACAATTGCATTGATTATCCTAT
Source organism: Papaver armeniacum (assembly GCA_023531295.1). Taxonomy (NCBI): domain Eukaryota; kingdom Viridiplantae; phylum Streptophyta; class Magnoliopsida; order Ranunculales; family Papaveraceae; genus Papaver; species Papaver armeniacum. The sequence goes on from JAJJWW010004952.1 coordinate 4,921, forward strand.
TTCTGAAACTTAATGCTCTAGAATTGAACTTGATTAGCGCAAGGCGTTAGGTTATTCTTTAGGTAGAATTCACATACGAGCTCTAATGTGTGTGTTGATGAACTTAGAAATTAATAGATTATCTTGCTCTCTTGATTCTCTAGGCTTTTGATAACACAAGAGATTAAATCGTAATTCTAATCGTATATGCAAGCACATGTCTAAGATTGAAGATGAATTCCTTGACCAATATCTTTCTCCATTGATTACTTTCTACAATTTACTTTGCTTTTAATTTGCTTTTATTGCTTACATAAAATTCAGAAATCCCCCCCCATCGGTTACTTTAAGAAATTGAATACGTAATAACTACAATCGCCTCTCTGTGGATACGAACTCTTTCTTATCATATACTTTAGGAAAGTGAAATTATTTTTGACGCATACGACAGCGATCACAGGCCATGACCAATCTCTCAGTTAATCCTATACATTAAGGCACAAAGTCAAGGAATCTACTTCCCATTATATATTTCGGGGAGTTGTATTTAGTTAAAATTGCATTTAGTGTAATTGAGGTTTTCATTTGGTTAATACCATATATTGGAAAAAAAAAATATAAACAGTTATTACATTATTTTTCTTGTTCCGAACGAGTGGGAAATCATTCAAGCCAAAACCAAACCAAATTTACAAAGTACAAGCAAAAGTAAGTTTTCCCATGAAAAAGCTTATGATCCATCTAGCACTTACAAATGATGTTGAGAAGCATAGTTTTTGCTACCACATATTCAGCTGTCTCATTTACATTCCTTTGGACATACTTAATAGTCGACGTTTAAAACTAACTAAGAGCAAGATGCATTTTTTTCCGGAAAATAGGTCATTTGTCCAAAAAAATTTAAAACATGGTTCAAATGGACGAGTAAAAATTATTATGGGTGAAATGGACACAAAAAAAAATAGCAAGGATGAAACTGGATTCATCATGACTTAAACTTAAAAAATAGCGAGGATGAAACTGGATGCATCCTGATGTAAATTAAAAAAAAAAAAAAAATTGAAAATGGGTAGGATGAAACTGGTTACATCCTGGCTATTTTTATATTTTTGTCCATTTAAACAGTATCAAAATCTAAATGTCTTTTTTACCCAGAAATTATTGATTTTGGTCTTTTTAACCAATTTCGCGATTTTTCTTTCTTTGAAAATAAATGCAAAATTGGACAAATACTACACAACTTAGTGTACCATGCTTGTCAAATAGATGCGTTAAAATTCAACTTACAATATAGCTTCATACTTCCAATAAAACTTAATTTCATACGAGCAAAATCTTACCAAAGATCAGTATGAGGCATAAATATTATTTGCAGAACTATTATCAGCTGCTTTCGATTATGTAACTGAATTCCTCCCGTCCATCCTTAACCAGTAGTTTCCTGTACATGTGGATTCTTTACTTCACACTAAAATTCGATCATGATAAAAAGATAATAATAAAATAGGTTTTCCCTATTTCCCATCCCCACTTTTCCTATTTCCCGTCCCCCATAATTCCTATCCCCAAATATCCTAAGTACCACCCACATAAAATTTCACAAGTCCTAAATATAATCTCTTGACTTTTTATTTACACCCAATAACAAAACCACTCTGCAACTAAATAAAAAAAAAAATCCTAAGGTAGAAAATCACATCTCCGTCTCCGTCACCGATCATTATCTCTTCTAATCCAACTCCATGGTTTATCACCACTAAATATAGAGAAGAAAAAGATTTGGTCTGTGATATAGGCTAGATATTAAAAATGGTGGACGAGAGAGACTAGACCGTCATGTATTACCTATGATTTATACTGTACTGATTGGATCATGCTTAAAATTAGTTGGAGCATTGTTGAGTTAACGATTTACTCAGTGGATCATACACTAATGTTTGTTATGTAGAAGTTGGAGCCATGTATTACTAATTGGAGCATCTACTGCCTTTTGTGTTAATTTCAACTGTGTGATCTGATTAGCAAGTTTAGGTATATTCACGAGTTACAAGTAGTTCAAATCCAATTGGATGATGATACTTTTAAGACTATCCCGCTCATATGATTAACTAATCACCTCCAAAACTTGTATACACTATAGGTTTTCATTAGAATTAACATAATCTGAAATAGTTGTACGATAAATTTTGATTTAGGGTTTCTAACTTAATAGTTTTTGCGTTTTTAATGAAAAAAGAGGGATCTATGAAGAAGAAGACAAATAAATGGTATTATATAAGTCAATTTAACTTTTATGGATGGTACATAGGAAAAACTAGAATTGAAAAGTAAATTGCTTTTTGATATTTTAAAATGGATAAGAAATAGGAAAAATGGGGATAGGAAATCGGGAAAACCATAAAATATAAAATAACGTAATTTTGCAGAATCGGTATCAGCTGCTCAACAATAATAGTACCAGATTGCAACCATCTAATGATTTGAATACAAACAAGGGCAAGCCAACGAGGCAACGAGGGCTAGGTGTGGCACTGTGGTTGTACCAGTTCCTCAGTTTGACTAGAAATATTCTAGCTGCACAGTGGGACTTTTATTTTTATCCGAATAAGTTAAAGAAATCACTACATTACATTGTCAATTCATATATATAACAGTGTCTGTTAATTGCAAGTTTAAGTGTTAATCGAATGGCAATTTGAGTTTTCCATTACCCATCGATAGAGAGTTAAAACTTAGAACCTGATTGCATACAAGGATGGAATTAAAATCTAGCTTTTCCTAATTAAAGCCAAGCCTAAAAAACCAAAATCTTTCTTTTTCCACTACGTTTTCTAAGAACGCGCAATTGGGGATATATAAAGCAATTGGTGGAATAGGAAAAAGACAAAAATGAGATTTAAATAGTAAAAACAAGGTCACCCCTAATAGGGTAATTTATATAATTCATAATCTACGCCTCACTAGTCATGTTTAGTGGTTAATTATAAGGGTTATTTTGTTTTTGGTACTCAAGTTTTGACCAACTTTGCTGTTTGGTCTAACATTTGTCCACCTTGCGTTTGGTACCTGGACTTCACGTTGACCATCTATGACCACATTTTAATTAATATTCTAAAATAAATTATATGGAGTTACAAGTATACCCTTGCCATGGCTTAGGATCCAAAGACTAATCTTGCCATGGCCTTGGACCTAACGACTAATAACCAATGAGCCGGGTCCCTAGTAAACTAATGAGTCGGTCCTGATGATTTAAGAAGGGATATGTAAGAATCCATAAACTCAGTTTCTTCTTTTTTCAGAACCGCTTGCATAGTCATTACTGCTGCTGCTACTATTTTTTTCAACTGTTGTCAGAAACCTTCATTCCTGTTCCTGTTTTTCCACCCACCGTAGATACGAAAAACAACATTTCTCCTACAAAGTATGAAGATTTAAACCCAAATTATGTTGCTTCCTTAGCAGTAATGGAAGTTAAATTCCAATCTGGAAACTCAGAGAGAACATAGCAAAAACGGCAAATTTTTCACCTAAAATCAAAATCAAAATCCATAGTTTTGTTATAAATGAATCATCAATCAGAATAATGGCGTCTTCTTTTTCCATGGATGAATTAAATGATACTGGGGTTAATCTGTATACAGTTATGTAATTGAGCTTTCAATCACGAAGTAGAGATGCAACCTAAATGAGGTCTATGAAAATTTGGGGATTACGGATGAGATAGGGGTGATTGAGATGAATTACAAGGTTTGGGGGTTGCTATTGGAGATTTAATTTGGTTGAAATTGGTGAATAATTCTGTAATGGATGAATTTTAATTGGGTAATGGATGAATTTTTAATTTACTGTTTGATTGTGTTATAGATTTGTACTGCTGTTCTTTATCAATGGAGTTTTAGAAAATCAGTCGATGGTGGAGGCGGAAGAAGAAGATGAGAGATATGTAAATATGGGGAAAGTAAAGGGTACAATAGTAAACTTATATAATAATTTAATTTTGTATAAAGTTTTTTAATAATTTCTAAACAGAAGTCAAAATTTAACCAGGTCAACCCAGGTCAACGTCATTTCCAAGTACCAAACTCCAAGCTGGACAAATGTTAGACCAAACAGCAAAGTTGGTCAAAACTTGAGTACCAAAAACAAAATAACCCTAATTATAATTAGCTAAGTTAATAGATTAGTTTGATAATGTAATTGGTATAGATCATTATTTTTGACTTTGTTGATGCAACAACATTAAATCAAGATATTTATGATCATGAAGGTTTAAGTGAAGAACCAAACCATGGAAGTAAACAAAATGAACATACAAGTGCTCCAATTACTCATGCCGACAATTAGTAATTTGGCATTGTATTCATATATACTAAAACTATGATGACGCAAAACCTAAGATTGTTTTATTAATCAAACTGAAAATTTCCAGTTACAATTTTTGAATCTAACCCAAACGAATTCTAGTTACAAAAAAAAAACTAAACGAATTCTTTAAAAAAAAATCAATGATTATGTTTCTTTCAAGGAGACATATTTATATAATAGATTAATCGCCGATTTTTATTTCTTTTGAAACAAAGATGAAACCGTGTTGAAATCGATGATGGAGAAAATAAAAATCAAAGAGAGGAGCTACAGAGAAGGAGAAGAAAAGAGAAGGAGAAGAGAAGAAGAAGAGAAGATAAAACACTAAAAAGTATTTTAGTATTTCTACCCAAAACAACACACCCCTAATGCAACACTATTGGATGGGGATAGTAATTAAAGAACGCGTAATTGGGGGATATATAATCTAATTGGGGGATATGACTAAATGACAAAATAGGGATCCAAATATCCTAGCTGGGTTACCCCTTATATAATTAAATTATTAATTCCTAATCTAACCCTCCCTAATCAAAATTAGTTATTAATCCTGATTAGTAAAATATTAATGATTTGAGGGATATAATTTGTGTATTTATGTTTATTTGAATTTGTGTGTGTTTGTTTAGAGGGAAAAAATTTTTGAGTAGAATTTTTTTTTTTTTGAAAATGGAAGATGATTGTGATGAGAGACTTGCAGCTGCTGAATCTTTAACTCAATTACAACAACAATCATATCTTCAATCTTCGATTAATGATAACAACTCACAATTGAGAGGAATTCTTTTTTTGAAAATGGAAGATGATTGTGATGAGAGAATTACCGCTAATAAGAGGTTGAAAAATTGATTTTTCTTCTTTGAATCCACCATTGTTGTTGAAAAAGCTTGGTGCCTAGGCATGGTATTCAACCAAAAACCCATGCGGGCAATTGTTGGAAATGTTCATAAATTGTTTGCCACTATCCAGGAGGTTCGGGCGATCCCCGAGAGGCGTAGTTGATTTTTTCCGGTTTTGAACAATGCAAGCATGGTAATCTAGTTTTCGAGCATGCCGAACGGGATGAAAAGTATCCAGAATGTTTATTTTTTTCACTTGACTACCGGCATTGATAGGAAATTCTCGAGCATGCGGTATCATGTTCCAAGCATATAGTCTTCATCAATTAGGCATGGTCTTCATCACTTCCTTTTTGAATTTTTTTTGGTATTAATCGGTCCAGCTGCCTAGGCATGGTCGGTTGATATGAAGACCATGCCAGTATTGTTTTAGGCATACCATGTTGCTTTATTTTCTATGCGGAAGTGGGGTGATTAATACCGAAAAAATTCAATTCGGAAGTGATGATGACCATGCGGAATTGATGAAGACCATATCTTGGAACATGATACCGGCATGGTCTTCATCAATTCGCATGGTCATCATCACTTTCAACATGATCTTCATCACTTAGAATAAAAAAATGGTTTCCAAAGTGAGGAAAAGAGAATTTGATATAGAGTGGGGAGAGTTTAGAATTTGAAAGGTCATCATCACTTTCAAAGATGATCTTCATCACTTAGAATAAAAAAAAATTGGTTTCAAAGTGAGGAGAAGAGAATTTGATATAGAGTGGGAGAGTTTAGAATTTGAAAGGGAATGGGAAATATTTGGGTTTCAAAGCTCCACCCCTAAATAAGATTAATAAGAAGTGGAGATGGAAATGGGGGATATGATTTTGTTTTTTGATTTTAAGTTTTTGATTTTAAGTTTTTGATTTTTATTTTGTGGGAAGGGTATTTTAGTATTTTCGCCCCCAAAAGTCACCCCTTAGCACACACCATGGGTTGGGGGAAGTAATTCATATCCCCCAATTAGATTATATATCCCCCAATTACGCGTTCTAATTAAATCCCCTATTACTGTTTTTTTTTTTTTTTTTGCAAAAAGAGGTTTCCCTCATTAAACATAGGATTACATGCTGCTTCATAAGGGGAGTTTCGGTGTATCATTACATCATAGTTCCAAGTTTGGATATTTAGATAGCTTAGTATTGCCCCATAGGCTAGGTCCTTTCTAAGGATTTTTAATATCATACTTATTACAAAAGACCACAAGTTTAGCTGCCCATGCTATGTCTAGTCTTTCATCAAAATAAAAGCATCCACTCTGAAATTTATATGAAACTTTGTGTTGTTTCCAATATCTCTGCTAATTGTGTATGTTTCCTCCCTGGCTTTTGCGTACACTCCTATCAGCAGGATGAGAGTCTAGCGAGAATTGCTTCTGAAAGTAATTGTGTGCCCACTCCAGTCTGTTGCACATAAGAAAGCCGCTTCTCACCTTCGATCTCTAGTTGTTATGTGGTAGTGCAATGTTGATACCTCTTGCTTATCTAATGGTTCTGAATAATCACATAGGGTTAGGGGCAATAAGCATTTAATCAAGCATTCATCAACATCAAAAGCTATGTTTAATTTTAGGTTCATGTAGCCTGTCATCTTTTCCAAGTCTGTGTAATCAGTAGTTTCATTATTTGTTACTGTAAGGTTTTTATCATTGATTGGGTTGTAATACAATGTCTGTATGACATTATATCCCGGAGTTGTAGCCATCGTATGATTGTTTATGAGTTTTTCGATTTCATCGTTGTGGTTGCCTTGTCTTGACTTTTATTTTGAAAATCACATCACATCGTATCTTCCAAATATGCCATATTACTCTTAGTATCCCCGATTGCGCGTTCTTTTCTAAGTCTTTTTTTCCACTTAGGTTTTCAAAGTCTTGTTGGAAAAAAATGTTTATATTTTAGCCTTAAGCCCGGTGTGAAAAACTGGCCAGGCCCGTTCCTTGCAAGTTTCCAATTCCGCCACTGACTTCCTATGTAGTCCCTATGTGATTCGCATCAAAACCTATGCCGCGGCCTTCGACTGCCCGACACAAGAAAAAAACAGGGCCACAAATGATTTCACATCGCTTAGAAGTTCTAAGCTTGTAAGTGCATATAAGCAAGAAAACCCTAACTTTGTCATTCGAATTCAGTAATCAAAGGGTCAAGATTTCTGGATTCCCGTTTCTCACAATTAAAATCCCGAACCCTCTCAACTTTTCTCTTCAGATAAAAAAATCCCCAATTTTTAGAACCCTAAGATCTGTTAGTAAATGGGGAATTTCAATCAGCTCCCATCAGAAATCCTACTAGACATAATTACTCGTTTACCTACAGAATTGGTGTTGGATTGCAAATTAGTTTGCAAGCCCTGGAAAAATTTGGTTTCTCACCATCCAACCTTCATTCAGTTGCACTCAAATCGTCTTCTCAATGATTCTTCTGATTCTGCTGGTGAGTTGAGCTTTCTTGTGTTCAATTATTTTGGTAAACAGCTTTACTACTTTAAGTATGATGATAAAAATGATGATACACTTCCTGTTCGTACTTTTAGAAGGATCAATTTAACTACTCCATATCCATCTGGTCAGTGTAAGCTTGTTGGTTCTTTTAATGGTTTAGTTTGTCTCTATGGATGGGATAATTATCATTTTTATTGTATATGTAACCCCGTGACCAGGGAATATGCTACGCTACCGAAAATTGAAAAAGATGTATCAGATGTTTATTGTTCAAGCGGATTTGGTTACCTTCCTTTAACCAATGAGTATAAAGTTGTTCAATTGATGGTAAAGAAAAAATATAGGTTTATAGAAGGGGAAATTGATGTATTTGTAGAAGCTTTTGTATACACTCTTGGCAGTGGCAAGGGGTGGAGAAATGTTGGGAGGTTGGATTATGGATGTTGCTCCATGTATGAAGGATGCCGTGTTTATGCTGAACTTGGTGTCTTTGTGAATGGAGTGTTGCATTGGGCTCATATAGAAGGAGGAAAGGTGTTGACCTTGGATTTGGCTGAGGAGAAGCTTGGATATCTTTCACCACCTCCTTTGCCACTAAATGGCGGTAATAGGTATAGATATTCTATTGGGGTTTTGGATAGGGTTTTATATTATATTATGAGCTGGGCTACCGGAGATTTCAGTCAAACCGAATCGACGTATTGTGACATATGGCTCCTGAAAAATAAAAATAATATTTCTGACACAGAACAGCAGGCGGAACAAGAGTCATCGGGTTGGAGTAAAGAGTTTAGTCTTCCTGAAAGAGAACTATTAGCCTTTACCAAGAATGGTGGTGTTTTATGTTTTGGTCATAGGTCTCTTAATATATATGACCCAGTAGCTTCATCCTTGGAAACACTTGCGAATTTTAATGTTTTCGAACAAATAATCCATTATAAGACCACCTTTGTTTCATTAAAAGCATTAGCAGGAGAAGAAGAAGATGTAAAGTTTATGGGGCCGGGCTACGTTGAGAAGAAGTCAACTGAGATTAAGGGTGAAGTGGTGACAGTCGAGCTGTACAGGATACATGGTAAGTTTCGCTGAGCTTCTGAAGTAAACTAATGTCACTTTATTTTCTTCTTTGTTTAAACTTGAGATTGCATAAACCTTTCACATTGTCATGATGGCTACTTATTACACAAAAGCTTATTATTAATCTGTTTTTTATGTTATCAATCCTCAACTTTATGGCAGTATTTTTCTGCTTTAGTTAAGCTATATTGCTTTTTAATATGCATTTTGTTGCCCTCTTGATCTAATTGCATTTAGAGAACAGGATGCATAGTTTAGTTACTTGTTTCGTTCTTATGCATTGGAGTTGAGTAAGTATATGGAAGCATAATTATTGTGGAAGTGAGGGAGACTGTGTTCTTACTTCTTAGCATAGTGATAGATTCTGTGGTCTCTAAATTTGCACATCCACATGTTATGCTAAGGTACATTCAGTTTCACATCAGAAATCTGAATAGGAAACAACACTCAAGTTTGCCTTTTAATTAATCAATAAATTTCAGTTCCTGCATCTGGTACTAATGTGTTAGCTAAGGTACCTAGCCAGAATTTATCTTTCCTAAAACCTAGGATTATTCGAAGAAAAATAATTAGCTTAGCTTGTTTTAGTTAACATCTGAGTTGAAACGTAAATCATGTTAGCTGTCACACAGAACTTTGCCTACTTGACTCAAAGACTCGTGAGAGATAGACACAGAGCATAGCATAGGATACCATTATCACAATGGATAATTCTGAATGTTACTCTGAACCAGCTTCAGCTAAATATAGGGTGGGGGGTTGGGGGGCTTGCTTATTTACTAAACTATCAGGTGATCTAAAAGCAAGAGGAAATATCCAACGATGAAGCAGCTAGGTAGAAAGCATTGTGCCTGAGCTTAATTTTCGAATAAGGATTATTCAAAGACAAATAATTAGCTTAGCTTGTTTTAGTTACTGGCAAGGTTGAAATATAAATCATTTTAGCATAGGATACTGGCGTACGTGACTCAAAGATTCAATAGAGATTGACACAGAACATAGGATACCATTATGATTATCACATTGATTGGTTCTGAATGCTACCCTTCACCAATTTCTGCTAGCAATAGGGGTCTTGCTTGTTACTCACTTAACTATCAGGTGGTCTGAAAGAAATAGAAAATATCCAGAAATGAAACAGCTAGCTAGAGAGCATTGTGCCTGAGCTTAATTTTTAGAAGAGGCCAGAAGATGAAAAACATGACTGACTAGATGAGTTTGTCTTGTAATCTTAAATCTCGAGGGTGTAAGAACGGGTAATTGCGTAATTCTATCCAAACTTTACTATGTACTTTGAAGTCGATAGTATTGGTTAATTTCTTTACCATCCTTGAGTGTTTTATGTTTTGCTTCCATGGATTCATAATGCTGAATAAAAAAGGGGTGCCATTTGATTTTACGGGGCCTTATTGATTCCGTCTGTTGGGAATATTTCACTGAAGAAGCAGAAGTTTAGAGACAAGGGGAAACCAGCTATATTAATTTTCCTTATTGATCCCACCTAAACTTCATCATTCCTCCCTAATGAAAATTTTCCTTGTTGCGTTGTCGCCTGATTGACGACAGCAGTTTCATCTTTAAAAATGAGGGTGAAATCTGTATGATCAGGTACAACCCCTTTGAATATATGTGAAGTATTCCCTGTTCTTATATTGCACAGTAGAGACTCAAGAGTTGAGACCCTTTTAGGCAAACATATCATTCTTTCCAGTTGAGATAGGCCACCTGGAGTCAAATAGTCAGTATGAACCGACACTGACAATCTACAGTCACTATTATATCAGTTCAGGCTTTCAGCTCAAGTGGTGAACTGATAGTCCTAGAATCCAGTTATATATCCTCTCAATTCTCAGTCTCTCTCTCCCCTAAGTTGACAATCTCTTGTTTCATTCTTATTCATCGGAGTCGAACAAGTATATAGAAGCATTATTGTGGAACTGAAAGTTTTCCCAGCAGTATGAGGGTAGAGGGAGAGTCAGAGACTCTGTTGTCACTTCTTAGCATAGTGATAGATTATTTGAGCTCTAAATTTGCACATCCACATGTTATGCTAAGCTACATTCAGTTTTACATCATAGGAATTGGAAGTCTGAATAGGAAATTTGTCATCATTCATTAGTAAATTTCAGTTCCTGCATCTGGTGCTAATGTGTTAGCTAGGTACATAGCTAGGATTGAGCTTTCCAGTGGAGATGGAAACGTAGGATTATTTGAAGACAAATAATTAGCTTGTTTTAGTTAATGTCGTAGTTGAAACGTAAATCCCGTCAGCTGTGACTCAGAACTTTGCCTACTTGACTGAAAGACTCAACAGAGATAGACACAGAGGATAGCATAGGATACTATCATCACAATAGTTGGTTCAGTATGTGCTACCCTTCACCAACATCAGCTAACAATAGGGGGTTTGCTAGAAGATGAAAAAGCTAGCTAGAGAGTATTGTGCCTGAGCATAATTTAGAAGAGGTCAGAAGATAAAAAACACTGATTAGGCAGAATAGGAATTCAACAATCGTTTAGTCCTCTCCAGCAGATGAGTCTTCTTGTAATATTAAATCTCGGGTGTGTTAGAATGGTTTAATCCTTTATTACGCACTTTGAAGCCTAATAGTATTGGCTCATTTACGTTTCGCTTCCATGGATCTGTACACAGTGATTGAATTTTTCTTACAAGAGAGCCATCTGATGATTCAAAATGCATGTGTTGAGTAGAAAAAGAATGCCTTGCAGTTTTATTGGATCTTATTGATTTATCCACTGAATTAAGCGGCAGAGCTTGATTATTCCTTGCTCTCTTGAAACCTTGTTGCTTAATCACTTGATTCACATCAGCAGTTTCATCTTTAAAAATGAGCAGGCTTCGGCATCTTCGTAGTTGGCAGTGATGGCCATTGCTTCTTGGTTAGAGGATGGATAATTTTAAATCTCTTGACTTATCATAACTGAGTCTATATAATCAGGTACACCGTACACAGCCCCTTTGGTTAAATATATATGTGAAGTGTTCCCTTTCCTTATACTGCACAGTAGATAGACTCGAGAACCTTAAAGCAAATGGTACTTCTGCATTGTCCTAAAAGATGAATAGGTACAACCAAGTTCGTTTTTTGATTTTGGTTCCCCCGGATTTCATAAGAGAACCAAGTAACTTCCACAATATTTTGGGCCTTAGTACAACGCAAGTTATCACTTATCTATCAACCATATCCTTCTTCCGAGGTGAGATAAGCCACCTTGAATCAAATAGTCAAGACCAATATTATGGACGAGCACTGAGAATTTAGTGTCACTATTTTATCAGTTCAGGTGCTCAACTTTTTTAATTTCAATTTGAAGGCACAACTGGCTCTAAATCTTCTGACCAGACCCAGGTAACTTCCACAATATCTTGGGCCTCTCGTCCTTGTCACTCCTTGGAATAATAAGAATTCTAACCATATCATTCTTCCCAGCTGAGATGGACCACATTGAATCAGATACTCGACCGATAATATGGACCGACAGTAGGACTTTAGTGTCACTCTTCCAAACGGACCCGGTCAGCAGGATTGACCTCACGGCACATCAAACACAACATTTGTGTTGTCCATGGAGGAGAGTGCAGAAAAACAAGATGCAATTTCTCCTGATCAGAGTCGATTCTATTTCTGCTCAAATGGTAAACTGATAGTCCTAGATTTGGAGTCCAGTTATCCTCTACTGATAGTCCTATAGTTGACAATTTCTAGTACTTAATAATCTATATCTGCGGAAACATAATATCTCCTCCTAATGTCTAGCTCGGTTTGGATTGGGGTATACCCAGATTAATTGGGGTATACCCAATAAGACAAAATAGGGTCATTTTGAAGTAAAAGAAGCCATCCCTTAGCAATATATTTTTCTAAATGGCTAATATACCCTTGTTTAATTAACACTAAAAAAATCTGATTAGCTTAATAATTTGAGTTTAGATTGATTAATTGAGTGGATTAAAACTTATGAATTGAAATTTTATTTTTGATTGAACTTATTTGGGAAGATTTTTTATGAAAAAAAATTGTTTTGAGAAAATCTTTTGCAACGGAAATGAAATCACACAACCCAAACACTTCTAAAAG
>JAJJWW010004952.1:17797-134962 GCA_023531295.1 Papaver armeniacum
CTATTATCCTTCTGATTATGGCTGCATCCAAATCACGAACCACATGGTCATGCACGGCTCGTGCACTCAAAACCTATGGAATTTGGCAAGGGTTCGATCCCGGGCTCCTTATAATCGGTAGGTTTTTAAGTTGTTAACTCTACCGATTATGGTAGATTTCAAAATTCATCTTATACTAATATAAAGAAAAGAGGTATTTTGGTTGGTCACAAAAGGACAAAATAGCTTGGTGTAACCTTGATATTACTAATATGACCTTAAATATCAAACACTAGAATACATATGTATTCAAGGTTAAAAAAGTAAACTAAATCAATGTTTGTTTATTTACGGGAATGCCATTGTCTTAAAAATAGATCAAAAAATTTAAAACTTATATATCTTTCAAAATACATATCGGATTTTTCCAAAATTAGTATATTTGCAAAGCTCTTTTAATTATCTATGTAATGAGTACAAACAAGAATATTAAAATTTTTTTTAATAATTATTTTTTCTCACTCTTATCAAATTTGGTATTATTAAAAGGATCAAATTCAAGCATGTGCAATTTAAGCATAGTACCAAAATTTTTTTAATAATTATTTTTTCTCACTCTTATCAAATTTGGTATTATTAAAAGGATCAAATTCAAGCATGTGCAATTTAAGCATAGTACAACCAAGTTATTAAACCCACTAACGCTACTCGATTAATAAAACCAGCTACCTCTATCTACCTCCTAAATAAAGGATTGACGTTTTAAACACGCGCGGATGTGGGTTTTTAAGCATAGTACCATATTAAGTAACAATTAAAGAGACGGAATTGGCCTTTACCTGAATGGTGGGCACAGTGTTATGTACCAATGCAAAGAAAATTACAATTTTTTGATAGATTAAGATTTTAACTCCATGCGCACTGAAAAGTGGTTTCATCAGGAAAAACGATGTAACATGTGATGAAAATCATGACACTGTAATAAGATAAATTACCATGGCTCAAATTTTTACTGTTGTTTCCATTGCAGTTTTGCTTCCAATAAAAGTTTTGATATGAATGTGTATGATTCATCTCAAATTTTGTTTAACTTTCTTTCTTGTCACAATATGGATTTTAGAAAAAAACTCATTTTGGGGCAACCTATAATCGGTAGGCTGGGGAACCTATTTGGCTTACGATTATGGCTACATCCAAATCACGAACCACATGGTTATGCCTGGCCCTGTATACTCAAAACCTATGGAATTTGACAAGGGTTCGATCAGGGCTCCTTATATTGGCGGGTTTTAAGTTGTTAACGCTCTGGATTATGGTATATTTCAAAATTCATCACAGGAAGGATTTTAGAAAAAACTCATTTTGGGGCAACCCATAATCAGATGGTTTGGTAATATATGTAACTCCCTATTAACGCTGCATCCAAAACGCGAACCAAGTGGTTATGGCTGGCCGTGGACACTCAAAACCTATGAAATATGGCAAAGGTTGGATCGGGGCTCGTTATAATCGGTGGGTTATATAATTATATACCCTACCGATTATGGTAGATTTCAAAATTCATTACGTGAAGGATTTTAGAAAAAACTCATTTTGGGGCAACTTATAATCGGTAGTGTATGTAACCTATTAGGCTTCCGATTATGGATACATCCACAGCTCAAGCCAAGTGGTTATGGTTACTCTGCACCCCTCAAAACCTATGGAATTTTGGCCAGGGTTGAATACGGGGCTCCTTATAATCGGTAGTCTGACAAGTTGGATAAGCTACCGATTATAAAAGGGATTATTAGCCGAAGTATCTACACAATAATCGGTAGGTATAGTTTCATTTTAACCTACCGATTGTATGTTTACCTACCGATTATATAAGGGCATATTGGCCATTTCGAAAAATCGAAGATAAGGGGTAGCTTAGATTTACGTTTGGGTGACCTTTTTTGTCTTTTAGTGTCGTCCCTAATTCTTTCGGGGTCGCCCCTAAAAGTGTCAGGATTTAAAGGCGATTCCCATATTTGGAAAAATCGGTCAAACAAAAGAAGAGTCCGGAACTCTTGCGAACCTTGGGTAATGAAATCGGGTCATTTGATTTGTAATAATGCTTATAATTTCGTGTCGAAAATTCTGAACACACTACCGAAAAAATAGAGAAATTTTTTGATGGGGGCGTTTTTTGAAGGGGGCATGGAGGACAAATGATATGTTGACACATGTCTTTGATTCCCATGAATTTTGTTTCTAAAAATATAAAAAAAGTGTATTTTTGGAGAGAAAATTTGTTTTCTTAATTGGTGTTGGTATTTTTGGAAACAGAATTCATGGGAATCAAAGACATGTGTCAATATATCATTAGTCCCCATACCCCCTTCAAAAAACGCCCCCATCAAAAATTTTCTCCAAAAAATACCGTCAAAGAGACCACCATAGGATGCAAGTGAATGGACGGTTGACAATAGTTTATTTTATGTTTTAAAATCTCATCTTGATCTTGACCATCCATAGCTTGCATCTGACAAGATATGGATAAGGGGGCATTTCATACGTATGGTGACCTACAACAATGGTAAAGGAGCCTAACAAAGCTGAATTTAGAGATAATTGTGCATACCATGATGTTGTTAGGATTTCATAGATCCCTTTATGGCCTTGGCTAGTAAATAAACCTCTAAAATATCTTTCAGCTCACTACAAATCTCTCAGTTAATCCTATACCTTAAGGCACAAATTCAAGTCAAGAGATCTGTCTCCCATTATTTACTTATGGGAGTTATTTTTTTTTTATTATTATTTATTTATTTTTTGAAGCACTTTGGGGAGTTGTATATAGTTAAGATTGCATTTAGTTGTTACATTATTATTTTTTCTTCTGAAAGTGGGAAATCATTCGAGCCAAAACGAAAGCAAATTTACAAAGTACAAGCAGAAGTACGTTTTCCCATGAAAAAGCTCAAAGTATGATCAATCTAGCACTTGCACAAACGATGTTGAGAAGCATATTTTTAGCTACCACACATATGTCCGCTGCCATATTTACATTCACACTTAATAGTTGACGTAGAGAACTAGCTAAGAGCAAAATACTTTTTTTTTTTTTTTTTTTAAAGAAATGCAAAATTGAACAAATAGAATTATAAGAAATTCCATCTACTCCTTTAAACCCCTAAGCCATGCGAGGCCATGCGTCGCGCGGTGAGAATACCCACCCTTGGGTGAGCGTCACCGCCCCCTTGAAAATCCTCCCTTCCACTTTCTCTCAAATTACGTGAATTTAAAGATAAAAAACTGTTTCGGGAGTAAAAACGCCAATCGGGAAAACTGTTTTGGAAAAAACGATAACAAAAACTCTCTTTCTCGCCAAAAAAAACAAAACAAAAGCAAACTAAAACCCTAAAACACCAAAACCTAAGGAATTAAGTAGCTGGTGGTGATGTTTGATCAAACAAGACGAAAACTTGAACCTATCTTGACATCCGAAGACGATTTTCCTCACACAGTACACGTTGATAGTAACACCATCAAAAACAATGGATCTCAAGGTACGCCAAATATCTTAACCATCTGTCATCTATAAAAGGACCGAACAACAACTAAAATCCATAGTTCTTTTTAACGAGATGGTTTTATGGTGAACAACATGGCTTTTGTTTGTGGTTGTTTCTTGGCTCTTATAGGAACCAATATATTGAGATAGCAATTATTATAATTTTGGGAACCCAAGAATTTGGTGAAGATGGAAAACCAATTATTCTCTCACGACAATATAGGGTTGGAAGATGCTTTTGGATGTGTGGATTTTAAGGAAGATGCTTTTGGATGTGTGGATTTTAAGGTTAAGGAAGTGGTCATGCTAGGGTTCTTTTAATCCAATCTCAGTTCAATTATATGTGCTCTGTCAATAGCATCCGCGTGTTATGAATGACGCGGATTTATGGAAACCAGACGTATTACAGCTTTTCATATGGACATACAGGTATTGATTATCTGTGTCCGCGTATATTCAAATTTTTCGGCGGTGCCTTATACGAGTTCTTAGCGCACTTGGATGGATTTCACTAAGGAATTTATATGCCTTCCGTCGGTTGATGCAAGTTGAAAGCTTACCTAACTCGGCATGCACCAAAGATCGATCTTTTAATTCCTATTTTTTTTGGTAATCTCCACCTATTTATACAATTATTTCTACAATACGATTTTTCTACAAGTTTTTTCTATTTTTAGTTCGTTCAAAATTACAAAAGCTAATTATGTTACACTTTCTATATCACAGACCTACATGAATTAATCTCACTGTTCAAACGATATACCCTAACCACAGTTTTGTTATAAAAAAATTTATGTTTTGTTTTTCTAATGCTACATTAAGGGCTATATCTGCATTTACTCTTCATTATATGTTTAAAATCTCGGATTCTTTGAATTATTATGTCATTTTGATTTCGTACTTTAGGTTCTTCTTATTAAGGTTTATTCTTTGGCTCAGTTTTGTAACAAAACGCAAACAAATGGCTAATTTTTTCTTTTTAGTTAGGTTGTCAAAATCATTTGTTTAATGGTTTGTTTTTTAGTTTTTGCAGAGGTTAGCAGTTACTTGGATTAAGGTATCAAAACACAAGCTCCATTTAAAGGTATTAGTATTACTCTGAATTGAAAATTGATTTTTGGTTGTGATTGGCGGTTAATATCCATTTATAAAGAAACTCCATCATCATTGTTAGCTTACGCAATTCCAAGGTACTTCCTAAGAATGCTCAGATTCATTTAAAGGAAGCTCCTTTTTGAAGTCACTAATATAGAATTCAGGTTCATGTTGGCAATGACACCATATAAGAAATATGGATTACTGACTCTCACAATGAGGGATGAATTATTCTCATTTTAGAAGCTTGAACTATGCTTTCCCTAATGGAGATAGGGGCCAAAATACATACATCTAAGTGTAAAATAAGTTGAATTGTGAAAGAAACCTTCTGCATTTGGCTATTTCTTAGCAAAATTTATTTATCAAAGTTTTGATTTGCAGAATGACATCAAAATTCTATATAGCCTGCGACAAGTTGTGGGTGGTGCTCATTGTCAAATTACTAGAATATTGTAGCTTAAATTGTTGATTTATCGGTTTGATGCATGTCAACTATCATAATTCTTATTTTGTTCTTCATTCAACGCACCAAATTGGGTTTACAGAAAAGAAATATTCAAACTCAACCCAAATATTGAATTTCCCTTAAGTTTGGTTGTTCAATACCTTTCCTTGCATATGTACATACTTAAAGAGATTGGAAAAATAAAGTACCTGCCATGCTTTACGGAATTATTAATCACTCTTGCATATGTTCAATTACAGTGCGCATCTGTCTCAAACTTATTATTCCATCATATTTTATTATACCCAGGAGAAGATCAGGTTATTTTTAATTCATGAAGTTTTTGATATTATTTTTTCTGCAATTTAGTATATCCGAGTCAAGATTAGACTAAATATCCCTCGGAGCCAAAATAAAAGATGTTTGAATTCCAACTTTATGAGAACTGTAAAGTGCCCAAATGTGATGCATTATCTGCACCAGCACCCATGGGAATTGAGTTTGTTTCACATTTGCGGTAGACGCTATGTATTTTTGCCTTGCCCCATCGGGAAACTAGGTTGCTCGCGACTATTTGTCTCTCCTTCAACAGTTAGATTCTGGTTTATGTGTCCTTAGAGATGATTATTTGTACAACTGTGTTCCTATGGTGTAACCTTACCTTTCTTTTCTTAAAGCAGGAGATGTTTTTATGCGAATTGAGACGAAGTAGTGGTTGGTGCTATAACAGTTGTGTCAACTATTGGAGGCTTTGGAAGTGATGA
Organism: Papaver armeniacum; assembly: GCA_023531295.1. Taxonomy (NCBI): domain Eukaryota; kingdom Viridiplantae; phylum Streptophyta; class Magnoliopsida; order Ranunculales; family Papaveraceae; genus Papaver; species Papaver armeniacum. The sequence goes on from JAJJWW010004952.1 coordinate 23,625, forward strand.
GCAAATGAAAAATATAAATGGCGAGGCGAACGTTTTGGCAGTAGATGCTGCAAAAGAGTGTGGTAGGGAAATGAAATGTTGACTTATGATGAATTTCAGAACTACGACTTTGTGTCACTTTCCTTGGCAGTGCTTTTCTCTATGCCGGAACATTAATCTGACAGTCATGTGTTTCTATTGTAGGAATTCCCAAGTTTGTGCTGATCTCTGTACATGACTACAATCTCCCGCCCTTTCTACTGTCTTCTGGATACTTCACTGGAAAGATAAAAGCATTTTGGTCCCAAACAATCGTAATCCATAATATAAAAACGTCGTTATGTGAGTTTGTACATAAGGGAATTCCTTCCATTACGAACTTATTTTTAGTATGTACATTTTGGCGACACCAAAATTTTCATTTTCTTGAAACTTCACTTATTATTATCATTACTGTTCACATTTCTTCTTGCGAACCATTTTTTTTTTTACAAATGTACAATTCTGCACATACCTGTAGCTCTTCATGCAAATGTTTTGGCTTAACAAAATTTCTCAGTTATTGTACTAAGACCGGGTTTCATTTATGGGAAGCGGAAAGTAGATGGTTTTTAGAAGTGCTTCCATGCACCGACCGTTATTTAAGTTGTAACTTTAATGTTCTGAGTGGTACATGAGCCATTTTGCAGCTTATGTATCCATACATATTCTGCAGCATCCTCACGGGGGATAATTAGTTCACATGTGGATCATTATTACATAAGGTGTTTTGACACAATTTCTTTCGAAACTCCGACTCTATCTCTTGCCGAAATACTAAATTCAGATTTGGTAATACTCTAAGATGGATGGAATGATAAGGGAAAGGAAACTATCGATTTTCACATTTATTTTGTGTGGGATCTTATATGTTGTGTTTACAAATGAGTTTTTTTCTTGCTCTATTTTAATGTTTCCAGAAGCTTACTATTTTATTGCTAAAAGGCTTTGGATATTCAATTTACTAACAAAGAGTTAATAAGAAAGGAAGAATACTCACAATGTTCTCATCCCGTTTGAGGACAAACAGTGAATCTGTAGAACATTTTGTACTTGAAGCATGCATGAGCCTAATTTTTTTGTTAAAGAATAAGAAGGTTTAACGTATCTCTTCTAAATTGTCATCCAACCTTATGCAGAGCACGGGTTACATGCCATTTTTGTTAAAAAAAAAAAGAAGGTTTAGTGCACCGATAAGTGGCGGGAAGACGCCGCGCCAAGGGACCAAATTAAAAGTACATCGTGACAGGGCGAGGCAAATCCAAGCCACAACAAATTCAAAATGCATCGCAATGGGGAGTCGAAGCCGCATGACACCAAATAAAAAATGTATCAGGACGGAACGAGGCGAAGACAAGCCACATCAAATCAAAAATCCTAAGAGACGGGGTGAGGCAAACCCAAACCACGCCATATAAAAAATGTACGACGGGGCGAGGCAAAGCCGAGCCACAAAAAATCGAAAATGCACCGCGGCGGAGTGGGAAGAAGCGTAGCGCACCAAATCAAAAATATGGTCAAAAGATAAAGATGCCCGGTGCGTAGCACGGGCTTAAAATCTAGTACTTACATAAGTGACCTACACAACTTAGAGTGGATCAGGGTCCCCAGGCTCCATGCTTGTCAAAGAGATTCGTTAAAATTCGGCTTACAATGTAGCTTCGTACTTCCACAATTTAATTTCATACAAGCAAAGTCTTACTAAAGATCAGTTTGAGGCACAAATATCATTGTCCCTTTGCAGAACTATTATCATCTGCTTTCGATTATGTAACTCAATTCCTCCTATCCATCCTTAACCCGCAACTTCTATAGTACATGTGGATTCTTTACTTCACACTAAAAAGCGATCATGATAAAAAGATAATCAAATAACGTTACTTTGTAGAATTGGTATCAGCTGCTCAACAACAATAGTACCAGATTGCAATCATATGATGATTTGAATACTATTACAAACAAGGGCAGGCCAACGAGGGGGCTAAGTGTGGCACTGTGGTTGTGCCCATCACTCAGTCTGACTAGAAATATTTTAGCTATAAATTACCGCCTGACTTTTACTTTTACGGAAAATGGGTTATTTGTCCAAAAAAAATTAAAACATGGTTCAAATGGACGAGTAAAAATTATTATAGGTGAAGCGGACAAAAAAAAATAGCAAGGATGAAACTGGATTTATCCTGGCTTAAACTTAAAAAAAATGGCTTAAACTTAAAAAATAGCGAGGATGAAACTAGATGCATCCTGATGTAAATTAAAAATAAAAAAAAAATTTGAAAATGGGTAGGATGAAACTGGTTACATCCTGGCTATTTTTATATTTTTGTCCATTTAAACAGTATCAAAATCTAAATGTCTTTTTCACCCAGAAATTATTGATTTTGGTCTTTTTAACCAATTTTGTGTTACTTTTATCCCAATAAGTAAAAAAAAATCACTAGACTAAATCGTCAATTCATATATTAGTGTGTTAGTTAATTGTAAATTTATTATTAACCAAGCCAATTAACAACCAATAAGTGTTGATCGAATGAGAATTTGAGTTTGCCATCACTCGATAGAGAGAGTTAAAACTTAGGAATTAACGATATTAAAATCTAGAGGAATGTGGGAATGTTATAAATAACAACCATATCATTCTTCCCAGTTGAGATAGGCCACCTTGAAACCGATAGTATGGACCGACGGTAACAATTCAGAGTCACTATTATCAGTTCAGGTGCTCAACTTATTCATTTTATTTTTAAGCCACAACCGGTTCTAAAGGGCGCCTATAGTTGACAATTTCTGCTACTTAGTAAATAATCTGCATCTGCCGAAACGTAATTTCTCTTCCTGATATATATCTAGACCGTCCAAGTTAACTTACTTGATATATAGCTATGAGATTATTCATTTCTCAACCTGTCTGGCTCTGTTACACAGAGCTTTCTCTTTTTCTTTCTTTGGTTCATCATCCATTTATAGATGCATGATTTGCTGTAACAAACAAATGCTCAACTACTCCGTTTCTTTCCATTGTGAATCAATTATTTTCTTCAAGACAGTAGTAGTCTTCTAGCTCTATAGGCTGTAGCTTGTTACCAAAATTGTACTCCATTATTGTAGGGTGGTTTTTCCGCGCTGTTTCCGCGTTGCACTTGGCCTTCAGTTCAAATACTAGTTGAAAACAATTTGAAAAATGCATCCATCATGATCTACTATTTTCGGCAAAATCATTATTGCTTCATGGGCCAAACAAAACCATTGAATTCGCTCACTCCTTTTTACCTTTGACGGTCTAGAAGTAAAACAAACAAAATTCTTGGTATTTCCTGCTAGTTTCCTTTTTACTAAAAATGCAACAAAAGACTTAAGAACCGCGTGATGTAGTTTTTTCTCCGCTACTTAAATTCACTTTGTGTGGCTAAATCCATATATGCAGCAGTTGCTCTTGGTTTCTCATATCAGCCTCATGGGGATGCAAATCAATTGTTCACATAAAAAAAAAAAAAAGTTCATGGAGCTTGTGATTAATATTGATTTAATCTTATACTAATCACTTTTTAGTCTAACTAATGATTACACGGACTGATAGTAATTACACGAACTAATCATTAGACAAACTTAATTAGGAAGTTGGCCCCTTTTATTAATATTGTGGGTAAGGCACATTTAAGGACGAAGTACATTAGTGTGAGGGAGGCATTGCTAAGATTTGATCAAAGATGCTTTTCATGATACAGAAAACAAAGCCAGTTCATGAAATTCCCCATGATTTGCATGCTGGATAACAATAATAATACACCAATTCTCTATCTCACCCATCCACCACACAAATGATTTTGTGGAGATTTTTAAAGCATATAAAAATTTCGGTCAAATGCACCACATTTTTGCGGGTTGGGGGAGGAAATTGAAACAGCTGAATGCACCACATTTTTGCGGTCAAAGGTCAATAAACTTTTGTTCTATCTCTGACATGCAGTGTCATTATATACACACAACAACAAGACAGTTCGACAAAATTTCAGTATTAATTATAATTATAATTATTACTACGTACCATTTACGAGCAAATGCTTAAACTAATCTGTTTAAGAAATAATCTACAGAGTGGTTGTGGATTAATGGTAGTGAACTACATAGTTTTACAAAGTGGGAATGTTATTTATGCCCCTACTATCCATGGGTCATGCACAAATACCCTTATGGGTCTTTAATAATACCCCCAATGGCAAAATCGAAATTATGAATAGGAAAATAATTAACATAATCACATTTTTAACCTTTCCATCTTACGCTTCATCTTCTTCTTTATTTCTCACTCGAGAAAATGATAGAATTCTCACCATCTTCATCTCCGTCGATCGCCACCACCATCTCCATCTCCATCTCCGTCGCCACCACAACCAAGCGACACCAACACCATCATCGTCTCCATCGCCTTCATCACCATCTCGGTGAACTATCACATATCTCTATGCTCTTTCATTAAGCAATCACCACCAACAACAACAACACAGAGGCATTTACCACCACCATCTCGCATCTCTCTCACCACCATCTCAATCGTAAGCCGCCATCACCATCACCATCTCAATCACCGCAACTACAATTTATATGTTTGGATTTCAACGGATCTAGAAATCCGGAAAAAACATAGAAATCCGGATCTAGAAATCACCGCCACCATCTATTTGTTGTGGTTCAATCAGATCGAGAAATTAGGGTTGAAGAAAGTGAATATGTTGAAATCTGGATAGGTGATGAAGATAAGATGAAATTGAAGAGGGGTTGTGGTTGATTCAAGATTAATTCGATCTATGAGCTGAGAAGAGACGATTGATGTTCTTTGCTAAATGGTAGAACGGTGAGGAGAAAGAAATGAAGCTACTATTGATGATTATGGCTTCGATTTTGGTAGAATCTTGAGAATCGAGAGATGGGTTTAAGTTGGAATGATGGTGGTATTCATTGATATGCGAGAGAAGAAGATATTGAAATTCGATTTTGAAAGGTGCGAGAGGATTAATGTTTGTGTTGTTGCTACAAGCTAACGAGGAGCCGAGTATGTCATTTCCAAGGATGCGAGTAGTTCTGAGGGGATTATGAAGTTGTAGTGCGGTTTGTTGTGCAATGAATCGAAATAGATGAATGTTTTAGGACCGGTACAGTTACGTGTGTTGTTTCCATGGAACCGAAATGAGGGACGATTGAAAGGAGATGGCGATTGAGGTGAAGATGCACAAGAAGTGTTGAGCAACCACTAGATGGAGTATGGTGATAATGAGCTGAACTGGTGCTCTAGCTCGTGATGGTTCTGCTGTGATGGAGTGGTGGCGATATGTGTTGGCTTAAGAGTTTGCAAGGCCGAGATAGTATAGTTACTGATTATAGCACTTGAGATGAGAGCCGGGTACCGAGACAAGTGGTGCTAGAGAAAGAAAGGGAGCAATGGTAATGAGACGGCTTACGTTGAAGGTGGCACCGTTGCCCTGGAGTTGGATTGCGAGGCATGAGCCGAAATGTGCAGATTATGAAGTTGTTTTAGAAGTCTGTAGATTGAGTATTGGTTCGATCCAAGAGGAATGGCTGGTGTTGATGATGATGCTATTGCTAGTTGCTTCCAACTTTGAAGACAACTTGACCAAGTTGCTTCCAACATTGAAGACAACTTTGACCAAGTTGCTTTCACTTTTGGAGGCAACTTGAGCTAGTTGATTTGATTGGAGGCAACTTGAGCTAGTTGATTCCAGTTCGGAGGCAACTTGGTTATGTTTTTGGGTCCATTTATTCATCTCGAAATTATCTAAATACATATATCTTAGAGTATTTTGTGTCGAATTTGTGGTGCAATGGTAACACAGGGTTGTGTTGGGTTCTTGATGATGGTTGTGCTACTTTTGGTGCTCATGCTTTAAAGTCAAGAGAGTAGATGAATGCTTAGGAGGTTGAGAATGAACTCAATATGAATACGAGGCATTGAAAGCGAGAACAAGAAGTTGTTACTGCTTGTGTGTTGCTGATGGTGTTTGAGTAGGGGCATGGAAGTGACTGCAGCTATTGGCTTATGTTGCAAGTGTGCATAGACGGTTGTGGTCATGAAGCTGTTGCAGGTAGAGTTGCAGTGAGTTTAGATGGATGGTGTGGTGTTGTATGGTGGTTGTTTGAATTGTTGGTTGAGCAACGATGGTGTGGCGAACTTTGTGGTGCAATGGTAGCACAACCGACTATATGTCGATGATGTGTGTTCGATTCACACTAGGTTCACTTATTTGTGTATAATTTTTATTTTTTTGGAGACAACTTGTGCTAGTTGCCTCCATATATGGAACAACTTAGGCCAGTTGATTTCACTTTTTGAAGACAACTTTGTGCTAGTTGCCTTTATTGTTGAAGACAACTTGAGCTAGTTGCCACGATATGGACACAACTTGAAGAAGTTGACTCCACATGGTGGTGGTGGTGGCGGTGGCGATGGTGGTTGTGGCGGTGATGGTTGGCGGGCGGCGGTGGGTGTCGGTTGTTGGCGGCGGCGGTGGTAGTGGACAGTGGTGGTGTTCGTTAGCGGTGGCGGTGGTTGGCGGTGGTGGTGGACAGTGGTGGTGGTTGGCGGTGGTGGTGGTTGGTGGTGGTGGTCGGTGATGGTGGTGGTCTTCGGTGGTGGTGGTTGGTGGTGGTGGTGGTCGTCGGTGGTGGTGGACAGTGGTGGTGGTGGTTGGTGGTGGTGGACGGTGGTGGTGGTGGTGGTTGGCGGTGGTGGTTGGTGGTGGTGGTTGGCGGTGGACGGTGGTGTGGCCATTAGAGATTTTTTTTTTTTTTTTTTTTTTTTTTTGAATAGTGGTGGTGGTGGTTTTGTATATACTGTTTTATATAAAAAGGTATTTTAGTAATGTAGTAGGCTTAGGGGTATTTGTAAAGTTGATAAGGGTATATTTCAAGGGGCCTCATAGTAGGGGTATTTAGATAATGTTCCCTTTTACAAATGTGATAATAAAAGGGGCCAACTACAGATTGGTTAGGCTAAAAAGAAATTGTGTGTTATGTCGAACAAAGTTGTTCATGAAGCCAGGTGCACAGCTTATTCACCCATCTAATCCTCCAACAACCCAAGATTTAAGTGAACATCGTCCACAAAGGGAAGAACCGGATTCAAACCAGTCAATTCAAGATGCGACATCTGCAGTAGACGACAACAATGACCAGAAGAACAACAGCATAGGTTCCAGCCCAGATCAGGAGACAGTTGACAGTTTTTGGCAAGCCAATCACCAATGCAATTGGGATTGGAAGATGGAGGAGGACGCGTGGAAGGGAACTGGAAAAAGTGAACGGGATTGGGTTTGGCCTTCGGAGGACGCGTCATGGAAGGGAACTGGAAAAAGTGAACGAATGCCATACGACGTGTTTTCCTGTTTTGAAACTCTTTAGGAAAAAGAACAAAAGAAAAACAATATGTTTCCCTTCGGCAAAGTTCACTGAATGTGGAAGTTATAAGTACATTATGCTTGATCCCTTCGTCATAGCCCGAAGTTTGATGCGAAATGGTTTAACTCATCTTAAGAGTGTGTGTCAGATAAAACTTGGTCATCTTATGCTGCTCTAGACCATGCCGGCCTTTGGACCATCAAATCAACTGAGACCGACTTCTCTTTTCATGAAACATGGTCATCAAATTGACTCACGTTTTTAACACAAAATTGGCCAAAAAGACCAAAATCAACAATTCCCGGGTGAAAAAGACACTTAGGTTTTGATACTGTTTAAATAGCCAAAAATTAAAAAGATACTGTTTAAATGGACAAAAATTTAAAAATAGGCAGGATGTAACCAGTTTCATCCTGTCCATTTTCAAATATTTTTCTTTTTTTTTTTATTTTACAGGATGCATCCGAGTTTCATCTTGCTATTTTTTAAGTTTAAGGGGGATGAATCCGGTTTCATCCTTGCTATTTTTTCTTTGTCCATTTCACCCATAAAATTTTTTACGCGTCCATTTGAACTGTATTTTAATTTTTTTTGGTCAAATGACCCATTTTCCGGAAACACAAAATTGGTTAAAAAGACCAAAATCAAAATTTCCTGGGTGAAAAGGACAGTTAGATTTAGATCTTGTTTAAATGGACAAAATTTTAAAATAAAGGCGAGGATGTAAACCAGTTTCATCCTGTCCATTTTCAAATATTTTTTTTTTTTTTTTATTTTACACAGGATGCATCCAGTTTCATCTTGCTATTTTTTAAGTTTAAGCCAGGATGAATCCAGTTTCATCCTTGCTATTTTTTCTTTGTCCATTTCACCCATAAAATTTTTTACGCGTCCATTTGAACTGTATTTTAATTTTTTTTGGTCAAATGACCCATTTTCCGGAAACACAAAATTGGTTAAAAAGACCAAAATCAAAATTTCCTGGGTGAAAAGGACAGTTAGATTTAGATACTGTTTAAATGGATAAAATTTTAAAAATAGGCAGGATGTAACCAGTTTCATCCTGTCCATTTTCAAATATTTTTTCTTTTTTTTATTTTACACAGGATGCATCCAGTTTCATCCTTGCTATTTTTAAGTTTAAGCCAGGATGAATCCAGTTTCATCCTTGCTATTTTTTTTTTGTCCATTTCACCCATAAAATTTTTTACTCGTCCATTTGAACCGTGTTTTAATTTTTTTGTACAAATGACCCATTTTCCCAAGAAAATATAAGTCTGGTGAAGTTACTACATCTTTCATCGTTCAACTGTCCATACCTCAGTCAAGTTCCTTGTCAAGTATTGCCTATCATGTTGGTAAAACAGAGTGGTCCATATCGAATTTCCTTGATGAACTTTGTTCGACATAACACACAATTTCTTTTTAGCCTAACCAATCTGTAGTTGGCCCCTTTTATTATCACATTTGTAAAACTATGTAGTTCACAACCATTAATCCACAACCAATCTGTAGATCATTTCTTAAACAGATTATTTTAAGCATATTCTCGTAAATGGTACGTAGTAATAATTATAATTAATTAATACTGAAATTTTGTCGAACTGTCTTCTTGTTGTGTGCAGGGGCGCCTAGTTAGTAATTCTCCGAATCATTCCTGAATGATTCGTGAAAGTATCCGAACTGACCGAATCCGAATGATATTTCCAAACTATTTGAACTCCGCTCCTAGTTCCCGGATTATATGGACCTCACGAATTATTCGCGAACGTATCCGAACTGACCGTATCCGAATGATATTTCCGAACTAGAACTCCCATAGGTAAACTCTCTCACCAGAGTTCTGTTGATTGGTTTTTGTTTGATTTTGTATATACTTTATATTTAAATACAATTATTCAATTAAAATTTTCTATTGGTAGTTGTTTAACCAGTGTTTTATGTGTTGATTTTTGTTTAAAAGTCTATAAGTTTTATAATACATTTATGCGATTAAATTGTTTACTTCTTGTTAAATAATCACGCTAAAATGTTTTTTTCCATCTTATAAATCATATACAAATCAAATTAGTCTCGTAATAAGGTCATAATACTTATCAATTTATCATATATGTTTGCCGAATTTTAAGTGCCGAACTCACATTTATAAAGCGAATATGCACGTACGTATGCCGTTCCGAACTACTGTCCGAACAACGAACCGTTGACCGGATTTCTGACCGAATCCGATCTATCTGAATCTGTATAATTCCCGTACGTATGCCGTCCCGAACTGCTACCCGTACCCCGAATTACTAACTAGGCAGGGGCGTAGCTCAGTGAGGACTAGGGAGGACAGTTGTTCTCCCTAGAATTTACAAAATTATTATTTTAGGCTTAGAAATTTAAAGTTTTCCATAATTGTCCCCCAGGGTTCTACAAAATTGCTATAATATACTTTATTTGTGTAACTTTTTACATACATATTAAAATTTTCTGTAATAAATTCTAGCACTAGGTATAATGTTTTATGAAATATTGATATTTTGTGGAGTCTTTTGGCAAGTTCTGTATTTTTTTGTCTCAAAAGACCCTAAAAATTTTCGGGTAGTGCTATCTTCCGCTATATATATTTGTCCCCGAGTTGGAAAGTCTGGCTCCGCCACTGTGTTGTGTGTATAATGACACTGCATGTCATAGATGGAACAGAAGTTTATTGACCTTTTACCGCAAAAATGTAGTGTATTCAGTTGTTTCAATTTCCTGCCCCAACCCCAAGAAGCCGAAATTATACTGTATTATTATATAAAAATTCTTGGTGAACCGAGAATTTAAACCACACAAAAACAACTAGACACAAACCCAACCCCAAAAGCAGGACCCCCTGTTCTCCTCCGCGGGCCCATCGGGACCCACAAAAAAAACTTTGAGAGAAAAAGAGAATCTTGTGTTTGCATTGTCCAGGAACACGGTCCGTCTAGAAGGACTGATTTTTATATGCTTTAAAAATCGCCACAAAATCATTTGTGTGGTGGATGGGTGGGATAGAGAATTGGTGTATTATTATTATCGAGCATGCAAATCATGGGGAATATCATGAACCGGCTTTGTTTTCTTTATCATGAAAAGCATCTTTGATCAAATCTTTGCAGGTAGCACTAACTTCTTAGGTTATTAGCAATGCCTTAGAGCAACTCCAGTGGTGCGACTAAACCCAAAGATCAAAGACAAAAAAAAAAGACCAAATTTTAGTTTGGTCCATCGTGTGACGCAGCGGGTGGAAGACTAAATTTGGTGGAGCGTGGATTATACGTTCGCTTTGGTGTGGGCGTGAAGTATACGTTCGCCTGGTGGTGGGCGTGGATTATACGTTCGCACGGGAGTGGGGAGATTTCGAAAAAAAAAAAAAAAAAAAAAAAAAAAAAAAAACAACAATGGGGCGGAGGTATAAACCTCGCCCCATCAAAAGAATTTGAAAAGTTTAGTGGGGCGGAGGTATAAACCTCGCCCCACACAAAAAATTCTAAAAAAAAAAAAAAAAAAAAAATGGCGTGGAGGCTATACGTTCGCCTGGTGTGGGCGTACACTATACGTTCGCTTTGTTGTGGGGCGTACACTATACGTTCGCCGGTGTGGGGCGTACACTATACGTTCGCTCGACTATAATTTGGGTTTAGTCTTTGGTCCCGACCAAATATAATCGCTTACTGTTCATTTAGTCTGGGTTTTGGTCGATGGTACGTCCCGCTACGCCTGGTTCAAAGACCAAATAAATGGGTTTAGTCGCCCACTGCAGTTGCTCTTATGTACTTCGTCCTTAAATGTGCCTTACACACAATATTAATTAAAGGGGCCAACTTCCTAATTAAAGTTGTCTAATGATTAGTTCGTGTAATTACTATCAGTCCGTGTAATCATTAGTTAGACTAAAAAGTGATTAGTGTAAGATTAAATCAATATTAATCACAAGCTCCATGATTTTTTTTTTTTTTTATGTGAACAATTGATTTGCATCCCCATGAGGCTGATATGAGAAACTAAGAGCAACTGCTGTATATATGGATTTAGGCCACACAACTCACGCGGAGTGAATTTAAGTAGTGGAGAAAAAACTGCATCACGCGGTTGTCAAGTCTTTTGTTGCAGTGCAGAGCGAATTTTTAGTAACTCTCGTAGCAGAGCGAATTAATATGAGTCATTTTGGGCTAAAGACTTTTGCGGAGTACTACTAATACTATGGAAATGGAAAATTTACTGTGCGGTGCAGAAAGATTAACTTGGACGGTCTAGATATATATTTCAGGAAGAGAAATTACGTTTCGGCAGATGCAGATTATTTACTAAGTACCAGAAATTGTCAACTATGGGCGCCCTTTCAAAAATACGCGTCAAATCAACTGAGACCGACTTCTCTTTTCTTGGAACATGGTCATCAAATTAACTCACGTTTTTAACAGCATGGTTAAATGGAACTTTCACTTTTCATGAAAGAAAATACAAGTCTGGTGAAGTTTATTTACCGACGATAGGGATCCTAGCTTATGAGAAAGAAACATACCGTTATTATTGTGAACAGACAATCGAGGGGGTCAATTTTCGTAATTTTACTACATCGTTCAACTGTCCATACGTCAGTCAAGTTCCTTGTCAAGTATTGCGTATCATGTTGGTAAAACAGAGTGGTCCATATCAAATTTCCTTGATGAATGTTTTGTGGGAGTTCTGTAAAATGTTTTGTGGGTGTTCATCATGGCATGCGTACGTTTATTTTGAATATTGTACCGGGCAAGGTTCGGTTTATGATATTGAATTAACTGGCTACAAGAAGAATACATGTCATGGACCCTAGCTAGATCGACTACGACCTAGGAAGTACAAACCCTGGCTACATTTTCTTTTTAAAATCTTGAAAAACGAGTAATAATGTACCATCTAGTCACACCGACGGTTGCGGCTGCCTTAGTGAAAATGCCAGGAAAGGACACCCTGACACGTCCACATAAAATAACCCAACGCCTAAACTTAACCAAAAATGCTAAAATATGCTTGTGGTGTAAACCTAATAACCTTTATTTGTAGCAGTGCATTGCAAAAGCAAATATATATTTGTAAGGCCTGAATTGATATCTCCCGGACGTTATTTTTTTTATTATTTTGTTGTTCAGAAAGTCGTTGTAGCTTATGATAAAAATCCATAATTTACTCTTTAGTTTGATAGGCTTCAGCGTTATTTTAGATAAGTTTAGCAAGGATAAAAATTCAGTCAAATTGGTCATATGTATCTCATCAACTCTAACCTCCTCTATCTATCTAAGTAATTGAAATGAAATACCCTAATTTAACTGTCTGTTTCAGTTTCTACCTAGTGCTATGTAGGCACCACCTACTTCTTTTCATACAGTAATTTTCTTGATCCAATAACAGTCTCGTCCATGACATCAACGAATCACATGTTCCACTGTGCTAAAAATTCAGTCAAATTGGTCAAATTGGTAATATAAAAATTCAGTCAAATTGGTCATACGTATCTCATCAACTCTAACCTCCTCTAAGTAATTACCCTAATTTAACTGTCTGTTTCAGTTTGTATGGAGTCTACCTAGTGCTATGTAGGCACCACCTACTTCTTTTCATACAGTAATTTTCTTGATCCAATAACAGTCTCGTCCATGACATCAACGAATCACTGTGCTAAAATTTTCCGCAGTGGGCATCTATAGTCAAGGAAAGTGACTGGTTTTGCTTATTTTGACTAGCGTATTACAGAGAGGTAAATAATATTGAATCAACATCAAGCAAAGCTGCAAAGCCAGGAAAGAGGAACAAGGGTGGATGCTTCTCTTGGGATCTTTTAATCCAACAATCCATACCTAAAAAAGAAAAGGAAAAGATTATTATGACAAGTTTTTTCTTTCTATGAATTTATCATTATCATTATTTCTTAAAAAAATTAATCTGACAGTCAATACTGCTAACATTATTATGAGAAGTTCTTTTTTTCTTTTGTCTATCAGTCTATGTATATATAAGAGGAAGCAATAAATAAAGATATAAAAAACTGTGGTTCATCTAGAGGTGTAAATTGGGACGGGCCAGCACGTTTATGGCACAACACAGCACGTTAAAATTTGAGCACAAAGACGCGTGACAAAGACGTGACTGCCCAAAGACGGGCACATCACGTTTGTTTAATGTCTTTGTCTTTGTGCTGCATAAAATAGGCACACGCCCAAAGATAGCACGCAGCACGTGTTAGCACACGCCACCTCAAAGACAAAGACGCGAAGAAAGCACGCCACGTCATGCGTAAAATACTACACAATACATCACATTTGATGCATATTTCACAAAAAAAACATTGTTTTAGCCAATTTCTGACATTTTACCTTCGATATGCTAATTTATATCTATAATAATACATGTACTAACTAAAATATCTCAAAAATATTTATTTTGGAGAACATAAAATAAGTGTGCTAGCACAAAGACAAAGACGCAAGACAAAGACGTTTATTTTTCGACAAGATAAAGACAAAGACGGCACGCCATTCAAAGACAAAGACATCACAAGACGTCGAATCTCGAAGATACCGACCAAAGACGCAAAGACGCTAATCACGTGACTTCGTGGGTCGGGCATCTTGGCATCTGACGTTTTACACCTCTAGGTTCATCTTTGTATACTTTTGTGCATGTCTTGCGCAACTTGAACGACACTTACAACTTGAACGTTCAGCTGCACTCAGTTCCATTGAAATGTCGAATCCAACGGTTGAAAGTCACCAAATATTTACCAAGCTAGTTACCGTGTGGACCTCACTAAGTATTTTGGGTGTCACCTATGCAAATTTGATCAGAGTCCAACTGAAAATGCAAAGAGTTTCAACAGTCAATAAGAGCAAGTCTTATGGTGGAATCCAAGCTATTCCAAGTGTGGAAAATCCATGGAATGTCAAGTCTAATGGCTTCCAAGTTGGGGTCTTCCACAGAAAATCCAAGCAACCTTCCATGGTTTCGTGGAAGGGCTCGTGGAATCCATAGAAACGCCAATAACAATAGCGTTGAATGCCAATAAGAATGGCGCGGTAGAGGACAAGAAACGCCAATATGAATGGCGCTGAACGCTAATCTAAATAGCGTAAGTCAAGCGCTAATAAGAATGGCGTTTAGCGCTATTAACAATAGCGTCTTTTAGCGCCATTAAGAATAGCGTTAAGCGCTATTAACATTAGCGTTTTGCCTTATTTATTTTTTAACACTCTTTTCACATCACTCCTGTTTCTTTTACCTATAATTGAAAAATTAAAAAACTTTAAAATTACAAAATAAAATTAATTAGCTAATTTTCATTTCATAGATTAAGTTACATGGATTAATAAAATTAAAAGCGACATTACATGGATTGAAATAACTAATATTTAGAATTTAACATTATCCGATTTTGATTGTCAAGCTTCATCATTTCTCAAAGTTCACTTCATCATTGTAAGATCACGATATTTAATTTAAAGCGGGATGGTTCTTAAGAATTTGGTACACATGATCAAATGCAAAATCTTTGTTGTTTTGTTGAGAATATAGAGTTCTAGCATGTGCCTCCTATAAAATAAATAAACATAATCTCTCATTTAGAAAATTAATGACTTAAAATATGTAGATAATTGAAAATAAGAGGTTCCATTGAATAATACTTACAACTTCTTCTAACGCCCATCCTCCTTCGGGCATATTTGCATAAAAGGAATGTATGATACTCATGTATTGAAATGACGAACATTGCTAGTGCTAGGATAACCATAGTTTGCACCAATTGTTCTAGGAGGATAACCATGTTTTTCCAAAATCTTATTTTGTTTATCCAACATAAATTGTTGCTTCCATTCAGGCAAGGTCTCAACCACCACATCCAACACTTCGAGTTCATGTTTCTCCAAAGCTAAATCCAAGGATTTCTTGTTTGTCTCTGCAACATTTAATAAATATTCTTCTTGTACATCCAACCTTGCCATCTTCTTTGCATTCTCTTCACTAAAATGTTTCAAAATACGGTCGGTTCCGTCGTTGATGGCCGATAGCTCCGAAGCTTCCCTTTGTTGAGCCCTTTTTCCGTTGGTCGACGAGGGCCATCCTCTTCATACCATGTTGGGTCGCTTCTTGTCGGAGCACTACTTGTTGAAGCATTAACACTAGAGCCTCCGATTCATCTTCCTCATTTTGGGTAGGATCAAATTCTTCGGGATTGAATCCGGGAACATGGGCTTTGAAAAGTCGGTACACCTCTTCATTTCTAAAAGGTTTTCCATTGCTAACCTTACTATATTCCAATCTAGCTTTTCTCTCCTACAAAAAACAAACAAAACCCAAGTTAGAAATCCTTCAATAAAACAAAATGATATACATTAAGAAATCTTAATAAAACTTACAATATCATCAATTCCACATCCGCTTGCATTGTTTCTATGCATATTTCTTAAGATACCAACCCACTTTTTGACATCTTTTTTCAAGGTACCAATTCTATGTTGCAACTTATGAACAGTTCTATCATACTTATTCCCAAAGTTGCTTACATAGGTATCGAATACCCGCTCCCAAAATTGGTTAGATCTTTGATCAACTCCGCAACACCATCAAGTGTAATGCTTATCCAAGCTTTGGTGATTGCAACATCTTCGGGTGTAGTATATTTTGCCATGGTTAAAAAAAAAATCTGAATTTGAAATGCAATGAAAATTAAGAAGATGGAGAAAAAAATCTAGAGATTGAAAGGTTTTGCAATGAATTTGAATTGCAATGAGTTTTGGTCTGAGCTGAGAAGTGATCAATTTATAGGGAAATTTTCGAATTCAAAAAATTAGCTGTTGAAACGCTATTGTTATTAGCGTTTTTTTGTGAGTCGTTGATTAGAAGTAGCCGTTAAATATCTAATGGTTATAAATGAAACGTTATTTTTAATAGCGTTAAGCGCTATTCTTAAAAGCGCCAAACGCTATTCTTATTAGCGCCAAACACTATTCTTATTAGCGCTTTTCTTGAAAAACATCCAGAACCTCAGCAAATTCCTCAAGTTCCATACTTAGTTTTTTTTTCTTCTCTTTTAGTTTTTTTTTTCTTCTCTTTTGAAAACAATGAAAACCAAAATTAATACAACGAAAATCTTAATAGTTCTTAATTTTAAAATCTAGAAATCATAGGATTGCAACCAAGTTGCTTACATATTGAAAGTTCATTCGAAATCTTACGAAAAAAAGACTAAAGTTGTTCTGGTGGGTAAACATCGGTAGGATCGAATTCACCATCCGAACCGTCAAGATCATCTGGTGGCGGAGGGGGAGATTCTGGTGGCATTTCACCGTCTCTGAGACCTAGTCCATGTCGTATCCAAATGTGTTGAACAAGATCATTGCGGAGTTGGAGATATGCCTCGTCATTCCTTAACTCGTGGTATGACCTCGTTATTCCAGTAACCTGTCGTACTGGTTCTTTCACGACTTCACCCCAATCTGAGTTACGTCTTTCATTCTCAATGACCATGTTATGCAGAATCAAACAAGCCTTGATAATAAAGTTTATATCCTCCCTATCCCAGTAACATGCTGGTTTTTTTGTTATTTGGAACTTGTTTTGGAGAGTTCCAAAATCCCTTTCAACATCCTTTCTCTTCGCTTGTTGGTATCTATTGAACAACTTATTAGCTGGCTGATTTGGAAGAAGAATTTTGAATGACTGCACAATACAAGACAATCGTGGATATACATTATCCGCCAAGTAGTAACCCTTGTCGTAGTTGTGGCCATTGATGCGGTAATTACAAGGAGCTGCTAAACCATTAACCATCTTATCAAAAAGTGGAGATTGAGCCAAGACGTTCAAGTCGTTGTTCGACCCAGCGTTCCAAAGAAACCATGCCAAAACCACCGATCATATGATGCCACGGCTTCTAAGATCATGGTAGGTTTTTTCTCATGCCCACGGAATGTACCCGCCCATCTTTGTTGGACAATTCTTCCACCGAAAATGCATACAATCAACACTTCCAAGAATTCCAGAAACCCTCTAGCCGCATTTTCTCGCCAATAATCTTTTCGTGTCTTTTCTTGTAGGAAGTCGCATGTACCTTGGACCAAAGTGGCGAACAATTACCCTGGTAAACCTCTTCACATACATATAGACGGTCGGTGCTCCCATACGGACATAATCATCTCTGTACTATCAGCGGCTATGCCTTTACACAAACATTTCATTACGGCATACATCTTCATGTGGGGAGAGTGACCAAGTTGTGCGGGTGCAATCAACTTGGAAATCAAAAGCGAGGATCCGCAACAACTATTTCACTTAGAATACGTAAGAAAAGAGGTCGATACATACCCAAACGTTGGTGGAACTTCTTAGGGCCCCAAGTACAATTAGGTCAAAAGTAGTCATGCATCATCCTTGCATCTCCGTCCTCTCGTTGCCTGTCCACCATTTGTCGCGTCAATACTTGTTGAGGCACTAGTTGGAAGAGCCTATGCATTCTTTGAGTCATATACTGGTACACCACAATTGCTCTCTCCTCGCTATCATCACCAATGCTAAGATCGATACCATACGTCATTAGTACATACCTCCTTAGCGGATTTTCATCGTCCATATTGCACTGTAAACAAAACTCAAATACTTTGTAAGCATTCCATACAAAAGAAAAGAAATTACATTCATTCAAAAGAAAAGACATTCATTCAAGAGAATATTAAAGAAAACACATTCAAGTTTTTGTAATTCATACAAAAGAAAATACTATCAGTTTTTCTACATTAAAACCATCCATTTCATTAAAGAGAAGACATTCTATGTTCCCCGAATCATTTGATTCAAATCCCAAAATCCTAGACATGTCATCTATATTATAACCAACCCCACCACTATTCACAAGTTGGGTTAATTGTGGTATGGAACCGCTTCCTCTTGTTGTGTCTGTGGAACATAATCGGTTTGTGTATCATCTACTCGCGCATCATGACTTGTGGTTGGTCTTTACTATTTGAACCAGTTTTCTCCTTGATCATAACATGATTGAGTTGATGTTCCTTCCTTCATAGTTTGATTGCCCAAGAGCATGTGCACGATCTATTTCAAACCAATCTTTGGTCCTTTGTAACATTTAACATAGCCAACCTATGCGCAAAATCTTTCCATTGCTCCTGAAAAGAAACATCAAATAGCAAATATATTAAAAAACTTCTAATGTGTAAATAAAATCATAATAATATGGCAAACAAAATAATTGAACGAGTTAAAACCAAAAATGACTAACCCTTGTTCCCCAATTAACATCATACGTAAATGGAGGAGGATCGGGTGCTTGCAAAGGCACTTCAAAGGGTTGCCTTCACGGTCCGAACGTACGGTGCGAGAAAAGAAACTCTTGGAAATTCAGGTGAAGCTTGTGAGAAGTTGTCATACTTATACCGTGATGGATGTATTGGGGGACCCGATTCACAAGAAATGTTGGATCTTGAGTACTTGGAGCTCCAACCGTCTCTCGTTTTCTTGACGATATATTTTTCGGGAGCAAAAAACCAAAAGATTGTAACTTCCACCACTGCACATACATGCTCTCATCAACATGCTTATAGTCTCGTCCTTCAACCACATCAATAGGATCATGGGTGGCAGCAAGGTCTTCCAAACGTTCACGTGGACTTCTTGGAATTGTTATGAATCCCATTGTTTGCCTTAAAAACCGCTCACCAAGATACATGATACTAGTAGCGCTTTCCGGATTATAGAAAGCCACTCTTTGATTGGATATTTCATGAGCATGCACTATATCAGGATGATCTCTACACATACTAGTAGACCATGGTTGCCATTGCGTTCCAACAATTGTCCTCAACTCAATTTGTTGGCGAATTTGATGAAGAGAGTGTTTGGAAGTACCCCTTTGCAACTTCACTAGACTATCTTTCTTAAATATCATAATTGCAGGCCATACATCAGTCACTACACCTTCTTTGAGAAAAGGCGTCAAAGTACGAAAATATATGTAAAACCAATATTCTAAAACCATCGCCATTCCACACATGTTTTTTCCACCTCTAACAACCGCACTCATGCTACTATACAAGTGACTAAAACAAGCCGAACCCCAATCATAATTACTAATCTCATTCAAATCACGCAAGGAAATGATCCAACCTTTGCTTGCTCGTGTAGTGGAACGTGGCAATAAAACTTTTGAAATCACCCATAATAAGAAGTATCTAGTCACAATCTCCCAATTTTCATCATTAATTGGATTGTTCTAGGTTGCGAGGCAACTAATAGGAAAATCAGGTGTGTTCTTGTTGTAGTTTGCAAACCCATGCATAGGATCAAAGTAGGTATTCTCTAGCTGCTGGCTTTCTCTACTTTTCCATTTACTTGTATTGGCGTGTTCCAACCTTCTACGACCATTTCCCATAGGAATTCCGGTTAAGTGAACAAAGTCTAAAGGAGTGAAACCAATTTCGAAGTTTGGGAAATGAAATGAATTGGTGCTATACCACCACCTCTCTATGATTGCATAAGCTAGTTGTTGATCAGCTCTCTTAATTCTAATTTCATAAAATCTAGCAAGGCCGGAATTTTGAAGAACTTGACTAGCACTTTCATGAACCACCACACGGCTATGTAAATCCTCAAGGTCTTCTAGATTACTTCTAAACGTGATATCATGTTGTGTATCAAATGGGTCTATACTTGTAGATATATGTTTTTCATCCCATTCTTTTGAACTTAACGTCATATACACATCCATAATCTATACAATATCATCAAATAAAAACAATTTAGTCACACAATGCACTTAAATTGTTTACATAAACTAAAACATGTATCAAGTTGTTTATGGGTAAAAATCGTTTCTGCCGATTTCGGTAAATTCGGTAGGTGAGTGAGAAACTGGTTCAAACCCTAAACAAATGTGCTGCACGTGAGCACTTTATAGATTCGAGAGATCAACATACAAGTCCGGCCTAAACCAAGAAATGGCCGTTCCGGACTTTGCTTCGATCACAAAGTGGAGGAGAAGGGTTGATTTGGGGAGGGAAGCAAAGAAAGGTGTTGAGACCGAATAGTGCTGGGAGAGTAGTGTCTCGACTTGTATCGAGAAAGTGGAAGCTTGGAAGCTTGCAAGAGATGAAAGCTTTTTGGAGAGCTTGCAAAGTTTCCTTTTCGAGAGTGTAGTATTTTTCTCCGACCGAGACTTGTTGTCCGGGGTGGAAATAGGTAAGACCTATTTATACAAGTCGAGATCAAACGTATTCCTCGGCCTCATGAAGGAAGAGAGTAAAGGGTGAAATAATGGGAGGAGGTGGTAACCGCATGGTGTTTAATGGTGAAAACGTTTTTACCATTATTTCCTCATTTATTTGACCGCTTTATTCCTTTTCACGCTTTCTTAATGTGAGCGTAGTGTACGTCGCAAGCTGTGACCGCCAAACCAAAACCCCGGAAAGCATCCCCGGTTTGTGTTGATATCTCGAGTGTTGGTTGCACCTTGAGTGCAAGTGGCATTGCTAGTGGCGCGTGTGGCATGTGCCATTGGCATGTGCGGAATGCCTTGATGGTAGGTTGTACGTTGAGTGTAAGTGGCAATGCCAGAGCTGCTAGTGGCGTGCGTGGAATGTGCGGAATGCCTTGGTAGGAAAAGCTACCAGCGAGCATGTTGGCATGTGCCAATGACATGCGTGGCCATTAGGGCCGTGGCCTTGGTAGGAAAAGCTACCAGCGAGCATGTTGGCATGTGCCAATGGCATGCGTGGCCATTAGGGCCAAATGGCCTTGGTAGGAAAAGCTACCAAATGAGCATGTTGGCATGTGCCAATGGCATGCGTGGCCATTAGGGTCGTGGCCTTGGTAGGAAAAGCTACCAATGAGCATGTTGGCATGTGCCAATGGCATGCGTGGCCGCTAGGGGAGGCGTGGCCTTGGTAGGAAAAGCTACCGGCGAGCATGTTGGCATGTGCCAATGGCATGCGTGGCCATTAGGGCCGTGGCCTTGGTAGGAAAAGCTACCAAATGAGCATGTTTGCATGTGCCAATGGCATGCGTGGCCGCTAGGGTCGTGGCCTTGGTAGGAAAAGCTACCAGTGAGCATGTTGGCATGTGCCAATGGCATGCGTGGGCCGCTTAGGCCGTGGCCTTGGTAGGAAAAGCTACCAGCGAGCATGTTGGCATGTGCCAATGGCATGCGTGGCCGACTTGGCCTAGGTTGCATGGTTTGCAAGCCTAGGGCGCTATATTTGGCATGTGCCAATGGCATGCCGCTTGGAAATATGGCTTGTGGTGCGTGTTGGCATGTGCCAATGGCACGTCGGCCATGTTGACCTAGTTGCACGTTTTGCAAGCCTAGGGCGCTATATTTGGCATGTGCCAATGGCATAGCGGCTTGGAAATATGGCTTGTGGTACGTGTTGGCATGTGCCAATGGCACGTACGGCCATGTTGACCTAGTTGCACGTTTTGCAAGCCTAGGGCGCTATATTTGGCATGTGCCAATGGCATAGCGGCTTGGAAATATGGCTTGTGGTACGTGTTGGCATGTGCCAATGGCACGTACGGCCATGTTGACCTAGTTGCACGTTTTGCAAGCCTAGGGCGCTATATTTGGCATGTGCCAATGGCGTAGCGGCTTAGTTTGGCATGGTTGCCAATGAGTGCGATATGTAGTTTGGTTTTGGCGTGTTTGCCATGGCGCGCAGTGTGCGGCTTGGTTTGGCATCGTTGCCATGGTGCGCGGTGTGCGGCTTGGTTTGGCATTGTTGCCATGGTGCGCAGATGTGCGGCTTGGTTTGGCATCGTTGCCATGGTGCTGCAGTGTGCGGCTTGGTTTGGCATCGTTGCCATGGTGCGCGATGTGCGGCTTGGTTTGGCATCGTTGCCATGGTGCGCAGTGTGCGGCTTGGTTTTGGAATTAGGGTTACGTGGTCAAAAACCTAACGGTATTTTGAAAAAATACCCCTATTAATTATTTACACCTGAGTTAAATGCTCTTAGTTAATGTGTTGCGGGTAACACTAGGTCATGGGGTTTTACGATTTTACCCCTTGTTTAAAAACCACCATCAACACAAGCAACAAAGTATAGCCCACAAACTTAGAATTCACATCACACATAACTAACAATGTAAATCGTCAAAGCCCTAAATTCACATCACTTCTGCAAATTCGTCATTGTATCATATTCATTATCTCATGGCAATTTCACAATGTTCATCATCTAAAACCCTAAATTACATGTCAAATTCGTCATTGTTAGAATCAAAATTGTTATCATTCATCATACAATCGATTATCAAGCAATCATATCCTTCTAAACCATAAATGTTCATCAAATCATAATATAAACTCAAAATTACAATTCAACTCACCTTTCTTTGGATTCTCAATCAAATTGAGAAATTGAAGTATGCTTAGATTCCTTATATTGCAATGAACAAACCCTTTGAACCAATTTGACTGATTTGAACCATCATCAGAGAACAGGGGAAGAAGAAAGTTAGGTTTTCATTAGGTTTTCGTTTTTCTTTAGGTTTTGAAGGGATGAACTGGGGAAGAGAAGGGTCGATGGCGTCCTGGATAATGAATTTAATAAGCGCTATTGTTACTGGCGTTTTGCGCTATTAATATTGGCGTTCAGCGCCATTAAGAATGGCGCTAAATGCCAGTAACAATAGCGTTTGACCGTTGACTTTAGTCAAGCTCTATTATTAATAGCGTTTTTTTAGCGCTGTTAACAATAGCGTTTTGCGCTATTCTTATTAGCGTTTTCTATCTTCCACCATTAGACTTGCACTTCCATCCACAGTTCCAAGTGCTGAGGTGGCATGGAAGATGGAAGATGGATGGATTCCACCATAAGACTTGGTCTAAGACAGTAATATCCACAACTAGTAGAAAATTAAAAAGCACCGGTTCATGGAAGGGAAAGCAAACCTGTGAGATCTCAGCTTTTAACTCATTTTAAAATAAAACATTTTGAAAACAAACAGTTATTTTATTTTTTTAATCAAAATACACTTTCTCATTTTCTGGCTAAAATAAAATACCATCCTCATCTATAAAACCCACTATTCATTCTCTATTCTATCATACCAAAACACAACCCATTCTACTACTTTACCATTTCCAATGTCTCTCTCCTACTTAGCCACCACACCAATCTCCTCTCCCACCACCACCATCTCCGGCAACCCTCTTCCAAGGTGGGAATAACGTAAAAATACATAAAAATACATTTATGCAGGTGAAGAACTGCCTAACCCCAGAAAGCCAGCAAAGCATCAACAATAACAGCAAAGCATAATGATTTCTCCTCTCAAAAATGTACAATTTGCCTTCTCTCACATCATCTTTCTTCGTTAGTTCCGTTTCATCAGATGTAATTAAGCTAATCTGGAAAGAAAGGTTTTGTGAATATGCAATCTGATAAGAAGATGAGTTTTGCTGGGGTTGAACCTGATTTCTACTTGTTGAGTTAGGCACTGTACAATGAGCTTAAAAAAATTTGGATGAGAGAATTTCATATCTGCAAATTGCTATTTTTGTGATGGGTTTCCGAAGAATTTAATCAACGTTATGAGATAAAGAATTTCTGTATTACATATATCCACTTACAAATATTTTGTTCATTGTTTATGTATTCTGTTTTCTTGGATAGATGTTCCTGTGTTGTGCTCAACCATTTAAATTTCTGACTAATACACTTATGCAGGTGAAGAACTGCCTAACCCCAGAAAGCCTAGGATATACATACGATTCTTCAGAAACCCATGAATGGGCAGGAATTCGTCCAAAGTACAGGAAATTGAGGAATGCAGAACTAAAGAGGAGGGAAGGTGACTCACTGAAACTAAACCCATCATCCGAGTTTGGTTCCAAACCAAGAAACTTAACAGAACCAATCAGAGCACTTGTGCAGAGGCCACCGACATCAGGAACCAAAGATGAGAAAGAAGATTCAGTTGAAGTTTTATTCACAGAAGATATCATCGTTCCACATGGATCACCAGCAAGGTTTGATGTGTACGTATGGACTAGTTGGTCAAGGGGAATTCGCTGGTAGTTTTGTGAACGTTCCACATTCTCATCATGAATCATCTAATGGTGCTCATGGTTCAAGTTTGCAATTGGGTATTACCTCTTTACTCAAGGATATTGATGCTGAAGCGTCACAGGAATTGGTTGTGAGTTTGATTCCTCGAAATCGTGAGGTTACTGTGGGTGGAGTTAAGATAGGATTGGTCCATGTTAACTATGATGACGACGTTTAGCTAGTTAATGACCGGGTTAGCAATCTGTGTGCAACACGCCTAGAGTCCTTATTTCCATTCATCTTCGTATAACAAGTGTTTGTTTTCATTGAGCTATGCATATCTGTATCAGTGGATACGTAGTAGTCATATTTGCTAGAGCTAGCCTCAGTCGGTACTCTTAATAGGAGAGTTGTGTTTTAATTTCTTGTTATTCAATTGGGTTATATGTGTTTCCCAATTCGAATCTAGTGTGTTTGGTATTGCATGTAGCTACTTGTTTAGGAGTGTGATAATAAGGAGGTGCATTTACATGATCAGTACATTGATATCTGGTACTTTACCATTGAATTCGCTTACTCCAATTTACACCTCCTTTGACGGTCTAGAAGTAAAACAAACAAAATTCTTGGTATTTCCTGCTAGTTTCCTTTTTACTAAAAATGCAACAAAAGAAAGACTAACCGCGTGATGTATAATTTTTTCTCCGCTACTTAAATTCACTTTGTGTGGCTAAATCCATATATGCACTTGGTTTCTCATATCAGCCTCATGGGGATGCAAATCAATTGTTCACATAAAAAAAATAATCATGGAGCTTGTGATTAATATTGATTTAATCTTACACTAATCACTTTTTAGTCTAACTAATGATTACACGGACTGATAGTAATTACACGAACTAATCATTAGACAAACTTAATTAGGAAGTTGGCCCCTTTAATTAATATTGTGTGTAAGGCACATTTAAGGACGAAGTACATTAGTGTGAGGGAGGCATTGCTAATAACCTAACAAGTTAGTGCAACCTGCAAAGATTTGATCGAAGATACTTTTCATGTTTAAGAAAACAAAGCCGGTTCATGATATTCCCCATGATTTGCATGCTGGATAAATGATTTTGTGGAGATTTTTAAAGCATATAAAAATACAGTATAATTTCGGCTTCGTGGGGTTGGGGGAGGAAATTGAAACAGCTGAATGCACCACATTTTTGCGGTCAAAGGTCAATATACTTTTATTCCATCTCTGACATGCAGTGTCATTATACCGAAAATGCTAGAAATCCCCCACTTTTATACCCCAACCAAAATTTTACACCCCTATGTGTCCATGTGTTATTGGCTCACTTTTAAAGCGGACCCCCTGTTATTATAATCTCTGACATGCAGTGTCATTATACACACAACAACAAGACAGTTCGACAAAATTTAAGTATTAATTAATTATAATTATTACTACGTACCATTTACGAGCAAATGCTTAAACTAATCTGTTTAAGAAATGATCTACAGATTGGTTGTGGATTAATGGTTGTGAACTACGTAGTTTTACAAATGTGATAATAATTATTACTACGTACTAACTAGGGTGGCGCTTAGATTAGCTATAAGTTAGGATTAGATATATGAATACTTTATTTGGTCATGACTGATCATCCAAGTGGGTTTTCTTTTAGAGTCTTAAATAGGGCAAATACTAATAAGAGAAGCCTAAACCCTAGTTAGTAATTCTCCAAATTATTCCCGAATGATTCGCGAACGTATCCGAACTGACCGCATCCGAATGATACTTCCGAATTATTTGAACTCCAAACCTAGTTTCCGGATTATGTGGACCTCACGAATGATTCGCGAACGTATCCGAACTGACCGAATCCGAATGATACTTCCGAACTAGATTCGAACGTCCAACCTCGCACTCCCGTAGGTAACTCTCGATCGAGTTTATTGATTGGTTTTTGTTTGATTTTGCATATACTTTATATTTAAATACAATTATTGGTTAAAATTTTCTATTGGTAGTTGTTTAACCAGTGTTTTATGTGTTGATTTTTGTTTAAAAGTCTATAAACTTGTTTTGTAATACATTTATGCGATTAAATTGTTTACTTCTTGTTAAATAATCAAGCTAAAATATTTTTTTCCACCTTATAAATCATATACAAATAAATTTAGTCTCGTAATAAGGTCATAATACTTATACATTTATCATATATGTAAGCCGAATTTTAAGTGCCGAACTCACATTTATAAAACGAATTTGCACGTACGCATGCCATTCCGAACTATTGTCCGAACAACGAACCGTTGACCGGATTTTTGACCGAATCCGACCTATCTGAATCCGTATAATTCCCGTACGTATACCGTCCCGAACTACTACACGTACCCCGAATTGCTAACTAGGGCCTAAACTACTGAGGAAAGTGAGAGGTACGTACATAATCATGGAAATAGAGTAGAAAAATTCCATTTTAACGTGCGGAAAGACTAGCAGCATTATTACAAAATTACAATTTCAGTATGGAAGGAAAGAGTAGCAGCTGCTGCTAGATGGTAGTGCAATTTAATTCTGGGCGCCAATTGAGAAAAAACTTGAAACAGTAAGAATGCACTTCATTTTCATGTGATATATGCTCAAACCACTGGTATGGCACACATGATAATACAAAATGGGTAATATTTCAAAAATTACACAAGGTACCATCATGCGTACGTTTATTTTGGATATTGTACCGGGCAAGGTTCGGTTTATGATATTGAATTGACTGGCTACAAGAAGAATACATGTCATGGACCCTAGCTAGATCGACTACGACCTAGGAAATACAAACCACTGCACCCCACCTGGCTACATTTTCTTTTTAAAATCTTGAGAAACGAGTAATAATGTATTCTATGCCCATCTAGTCACACCGACGGCAGCGACTGCCTTAGTGAAAATGCCAGGAAAGGACACCCTGACACGTGCACATAAAACAACCCAACTCCTAAACTTAACCAAAAATACTAAAATATGCCTGTGGTGTAAACCTAATAACCTTTACACTACTACAACGCCTAACGTTAACCAAACCGCTAAAATACACCAAACGTACGGACTCAAGATCAGGTTTTGATGGACGGCTAATCTTCCACTTCAATAGATGATCTGACGTCTGAGAATTAAAGCAGTGGCAGCAAAAGCAAATATATATTTGTGAGGCCTGAATTGATATCTCCCGGACGTTTTTTTTTTTTGTTTGAGTTATTTTGTTGTTCAGAAAGTCGTTGTAGCTTATGATAAAAATCCATATTCTCTTAATTAACTCTTTAGTTTGATAGGCTTCAGCGTTATTTTAGATAAGTTTAGTTTAACAAGGATAAGAATTCAGTCAAATACGGTCAAGCGTATCTCATCAACTCTAACCTCCTCTATCTAAGTAATTGAAATGAAATACCCTAATTTAACTGTCTGTTTCAGTATGTTTTTTTTTTTTGCTGAGAAAACACACGATAACATTACGAAAACAAACTATTACAAATATCAGTCAATGGCACTTCTCCTATAAAAGTTTGCAGGAAAGGAGGAGAAGGATTCCATATGTTCTTTAAGCTGAATTTTCTAGCTCGACGTGCAAGCCGATCAGCTATTTTATTTCTATCACGCTTAACATAAACTAGCCTAGAATTCACACAGCAAGAAAAGGAAATCCAACAATCTTCTAAAACCGCATACTACTCCGTCCAGTTCTCCCTTTCCTTCATCCACGGAAGAACCACCAAGACAATCGGCTAACAAAGAGGACATTGGAAAGGTTCAACTCTCTCACCAGGAGCAAGCCAAAATTAGCGCCATTGTTTCAAAGAAGAACAAAGATTGTGGAACAGTCCACAATCCGCACGACAACTCTTTATGTTTCCTGCAATATCACACACAATGATACCAATACCCATGTTAAAGTCTTTAAAAGAACCATCAATGAAGATAATGTGATCTATGGCCTGTTTAGGGATATTCACTTTCATCAAAGGAGCTTCCTTATTCTTAGAGGGAACTGCAATATATGTATGAAGAGATCTTGTAATATCCATAATAACACTGTCCAGATTAACTTTAATCTTTCTAAAAATAACATCACACCTAAGTTTCCAAATTGACCAAAGAACCACTGTACCAACACTTGGCCAATTCACAGCATAAGGGGAATTGCCCAGATTGTTGTCAAACCAGGAATTGTAAATATCATCAATCCACTCATAATCATTACTTATTAGATGTTGCAAAGAGAGAGCAAACCATATATGTGAAGCAAAAGGACGGTGAACAAAAGATGCATCATGCGCTTTCAACTTCCCTAGTACACAAAGGACAACAGTCATCAATATCAGGATTGTAAAACTTGAGAAGTGTATTGACAGGTAACATATATGCAAAAATCTTCCATATGAAAAACTTTATTTTTGGTAAACAATCTAAAGACCACACCCTTTTCCAGAACGAAGCATCTTCAGAATTGACATGTTCATTCATATACACATTATAAGCAGATTTTACTGTATACTGGCCATTCTTTGTATGAGCCCACATAATTTCATCCTTTTTGTTTACATTTATCCTAAGAGACATGATCCTAACTGCAACATCTTGAGAAAATAGGGAGTAAAGAAGCCCAATATTCCAACTGTTATCATGAGTATTAAATAGGTCACTAACCAGATTATAATTATTAAAATTAGAAGTACAAAAGGTAGGGGTGAAGAGCAACCAGGCAGCCAATTGTGATTCCAAATCCTTGCTGACTTACCATCATTAATCTTATAAACTATATTTGCCTTAAGAAAAATCAAATTGTTTACAATACCCTTCCAGATCCATGAGGAGGTTTCTGCAGCTTTATCTATTTCAAGTAAATTCTGGTTTGGGAAGTACTTGTCCTTAAGAAAGATTGATACTAGTTGAGTAGGGTTTTTACAGATTCTCCACCCCAGTTTCGCAATAAGTACTCTGTTGGTAGCATAAGAGTTCCTAATACCAAGACCACCATTTAATTTGGATTTCCCAATGTCCCTCCAGGAGCGAAAATAAGCTCCTTTACTAGAATTTTTCTTAGACCACCAAAAATTTCTTTGAATGGAATCAATTTTTGAAGTAATTTTTTTAGGAAAAGGAAAGCATGACATATGATAAACAGACAGACTAGATAAAACATGCTTAGTTACCACTGTTCTACCTGCTCCATTAAGGTTAGTTCTCTTCATATTACCAAGTCTACTATAAAACTTTTCAATAAGAAATTGGAAAGTTTTAGTTTTATCCCTGTCAACAAACAAAGGCGTACCTAGGTATTTTTCAGTACTACTAAGGAATTTAATACCTAAATTTTTTGAAATCATCTTAATGTGTTTATGATGCATTCTTTTACTGGTGAAAAAACCAGATTTTTCAGTATGTACCTAGTGTTATGTAGGCACCACATACTTCTTTTCATACAGTAATTTTCTTGATCCAATAACAGTTGTCCATGACATCCACGAATCATATGTTCCACTGTGCTAAAATTTTCCGTAGTGGGCATCCGTAGTTAAGGAAAGTGACTGGTTTTGCTTATTTTGACTAGCGTATAACATAGAAGTAAATAATATTTAATCAACATCAAGCAAAGTTGCAAAGCCAGGGAGGGGATAATGATGAATAAATTAAGAGGAACTTAATAGTAAATTTATCATTATCATTATATTTTTAGAAAATTAATCTGACAGCCAATACTGCTAATATTATTATGAGAAGTTCTTTTCTTTTGTCTATCAGTCTATATATATATAAGAGGAACCGGTAAAATAAAGATATAAAAAACTGGTTCATCTTTGTATACTTGTGCATGTCTTGCTCAACTTGACTTGAGAATGACACTTACAACTTGACCGTTCAGCTGCACTCACTTCCATCGCAACCATTGAAATGTCGAATCCAACGGTTGAGCTAGAAGATTCCACACACAAAATACAAGACCCATCATCATATCTTTTAGAGGAAGCTGTATACGCTAGATCATTGTAGTTAGTTACCACATGAAAGCTATGGATTTCTTAGTGAAAGTGGTGGAGTATTTATGGAAAGAGAATATACATGTTTATTATTTAATTTATTATAAGTTATATTTTAATTTATTTAAAATATTTTAGTTTTCATTATTTAGGTATCTTTTAGTAATATCTAATAATATTTATTGTAGTAGTTTATTATTTTATATAATATCTATTAGCTAAGGTAACAAATATATTTTAATTGATTAGAGAATAATTAATGATTTTACAAGAGTTATCTATATAAAGAGCTCTTTTGTTTAGTATTAGACAGTTTTTGATGAATGAAAAGTATTGAGTTTCTTGAGTGTTATCTCATAAATGCATGAGTTTTAGATTTTAATACTATTCAACGCTTCCGCCCTGCATCAGTTGGTTCAGAGATAGGCAACGCTCCTGCATCATGTTTCAAGGAAGAAATTATGGTGTTGTTCGAAGAGCCGCTCTCAATGATGAGAAAGAGCAAGTGGTAATAGATAATCTGAAACGGATGGTTAAGGCGCTCACCCTCTTATTGGCTGAATTGCAACCTCAAAGAAGAGCCCCATCATGGTCCTAGCCTACAACGAGTGGAGGAGGAGACAGGTGATGAAAACAAAAACCTCTTTGGTGACAAGGAGATAGGATTTCAAGAAGTTGCACATAGTCTGCAAGATTCATCGGAATCCGGATTAAAGCTTGAAATCTCAAGGTTTGATGGTATTTTTTTATTTTTCTGTGGTTGAGAAAAATCATGTTGTCGTGGATTGGAATCTACCACCAATTTATGATATTTATCCTGATGATGAGATCATATTATGTTCTACTTATGTTGATCCATATTCTCTTGAAGCAGTATGTAATCAGGTGGATCAACGGCATCAACTTCACTTTTTTTGATTCGCAAATATTTTTCAGACCGATATTAATTATGCCAAGATTATTTAAGTTGAAGGATTATAAGGATTTTCATCAAAGAATTATTTATACAAGAACAAATACTGGCAAAATTCGAGGACGAATTTTTTTTTGAGAAGGGGAGAATGGTGGAGTATTTATGGAAAGAGAATATATATGTTTATTATTTAATTTATTATAAGTTATATTTTAATTTATTTAAAATATTTTAGTTTTCATTATTTAGGTATCTTTTAGTAATATCTAATAATATTTATTGTAGTAGTTTATTATTTTATATAATATCTATTAGTTAAGGTAACAAATATATTTTAATTGATTAGAGAATAATTAATGATTTTACAAGAGTTATATATATAAAGAGCTCTTTTGTTTAGTATTAGACAGTTTTTGATGAATGAAAAGTATTGAGTTTCTTGAGTGTTATCTCAGAAAAGCATGAGTTTTAGTATTAATTCTGTTCAACGCTTCCGCCCTGCATCAGAAAGTCACCAAATATTTACCAAATATATAAGCAGCTAGTTACCGTGTGGACCTCACTAAGTATTTGGGTGTCACCTATGGAAATTTGATCAGAGTCCAACTAAAAATGCAAAAAAGTTTCAACAGTCAATAAGACAGTAATATCCACAACTAGAAAATTAAAAAGCAAGCACTGGTTCATGGAAGGGAAAGCAAACCTGTGAGATCTCAGCTTTTAACTCATCTTAAAATAAAATTTTCCATCCCATTAACATTTTGGAAACAAACAATTATTTTATTTTTTTAATCAAAATACACTTTCTCATTTAACCTAAGGGTCTCTTTTGGCTAAAATACCATCCTCATCTATAAAACCCACTATTCATTCTCTATTTTATCATACCAAAACACAACCCATTCTAGTACTTTACCATTTCCAATATCTCTCTCCTACTTATCCACCACACCAATCTCCTCTCCCACCACCATCTCCGGCAACCCTCTTCCAAGGTCGGCAATAAAAACTTGCAGATCTGTTCGCCTTTCAAACCGCACATCATACACCTCTTGTGAACTTAACCAAGAACCTACTCGTAATGGCTCTATTGACAGGAGAAATTTGCTCTTAGGGTTGGGAGGATTATTTGGAAGCACTGCTGCTGTTAATAACAATGCATTTGGAAAGCCACTACAACCATTTGACTCTACAACTTGTCACCGCGCAATCGATGACGAAACCGAAGAAACAATTGATTGCTTCCATCCTTATAAAACAGCCGACATGCACTACAGGAAAAATATACATCTACAACTGGAGATTTACAACGCTTCGCTAAGTATTGTAGAAAGTCCTATGTTTTACAACTGGTTTCAAAGGAAGAGTTGTCGTATATCATCACTGCCAACCCTTAGGAAACTAGGGGTTGCGCTAAGAAAAAAATCGATAACTCCTTAAGAAAAACAGTTGTGACGACATTTAGCTATAACAACATTGTTCCATATATGTAGTGACTTAGCCTATCACAATACTCACAATTGTTGTTGAAGAACACAAAAATATGATAATGAAAAATATGTTAGAGGGGAGATTCGAACATGAACCTACTACATGGAAGTCTAGCTCATCAACCACCCTTCCAGTTCACAAGTTTTGATTTTTTTTCTTTTTTTTTAAATAGAAACCTACAACAACACTTAATTGTTGTTGAAGTAAAAATATATAATGTTCCATATATGTAGTGACTTAGCCTATCACAATTCTCACAAGTGTTGTTGAAGAACACAAAAATATGATAATGAAAAATATGTTAGAGGGGAGATTCGAACATGAACCTACTGCATGGAAGTCAAGCTCATCAACCACCCTTTCAGTTCACAAGTTTTGATTTTTTTTTCTTTTTTTTGAATAGAAAGCTACAACAACACTTATAAGTGTTGTTGAAGTAAAAATATGTAATGTTCCATTTATGTAGTGACTTAGCCTATCACATCTAACATGTGTTGTTGAAGAACACAAAAATATGATTGAAGTAAAAATATATAATGTTCCATATATGTAGTGACTTAGCCTATCACAATTCTCACAAGTGTTGTTGATGAACACAAAAATATGACAATGAAAAATATGTTATAGGGGAGATTCGAACATGAACCTACTGCATGGAAGTCTAACTCATCAACCACCCTTTCAGTTCACAAGTTTTGCTCTTAGGGTTCGGAGGATTATTTGGAAGCACTGCTGCTGTTAATAACAATGCATTTGGAAAGCCACTACAACCGTTTGACTCTACAACTTGTCACCGCGCAATCGATGACTAAACCGAAGAAACAGTTGATTGCTCCCCTCCTTATAAAACATCCGACATGCACTACAGGAAAAATATACATCTACAACTGGAGATTTACAACGCTTCGCTAAGTATTGTAGAAAGTCCTATGTTTTACAACTGGTTTCAAAGGAAGAGTTGTCATATATCATCACTACCAACCCTTAGGAAACAAGGGGTTGCGCTAAGAAAAAAAAACGATAACTCCTTAAGAAAAACAGTTGTGACGACATTTAGCTATAACAACGTTGTTCCATATATGTAGTGACTTAGCCTATCACATTACTCACAAGTGTTGTTGAAGAACACAAAAATATGATAATGAAAAATATGTTAGAGGGGAGATTCGAACATGAACCTACTACATGGAAGTCTAGCTCATCAACCACCCTTTCAGTTCACAAGTTTTGATTTTTTTATTTTTTTTAAATAGAAACCTACAACAACACTTATAATTGTTGTTGAAGTAAAAATATATAATGTTCCATATATGTAGTGACTTAGCCTATCACAATTCTCATAAGTGTTGTTGAAGAACACAAAAATATGATAATGAAAAATATGTTAGAGGGGAGATTCGAACATGAACCTACTGCATGGAAGTCAAGCTCATCAACCACCCTTTCAGTTCACAAGTTTTGATTTTTTTATTTTTTTTAAATAGAAAGCTACAACAACACTTATAAGTGTTGTTGAAGTAAAAATATATAATATTCCATTTATGTAGTGACTTAGCCTATCACATCTAACAGGTGTTGTTGAAGAACACAAAAATATGATTGAAGTAAAAATATATAATGTTCCATATATGTAGTGACTTAGCCTATCACAATTCTCACAAGTGTTGTTGAAGAACACAAAAATATGACAATGAAAAATATGTTAGAGGGGAGACTCGAACATGAACCTACTGCATGGAAGTCTAACTCATCAACCACCCTTTCAGTTCACAAACTCATCAACCACCCTTTCAGTTCACAAGTTTTGATTTTTTTCTTTTTTTTTAAATAGAAAGCTACAGCAACACTTATAAGTGTTGTTGAAGTAAAAATATATAATGTTGGAAAAAATGAGGTTGGGGGATTCGATCCTGAGCCTCAAGCGTGGAAGTCTACACCACTAACCATCCTAAACTATCACATGTTCTGTCAAGTTTGTGGTTCTTTAATACACTAACTTTATGACAACCCTTCATAAGTGTTGTAAAACAAAATATAATGCTCAAAAAGTAATGCTCAAGTGACTGAGCCGTAAACAGCGTGAAGCTTCTCTGTAATGCATCACATACCAGTTAGATGTATTTGACTCTCGAGAATAGAAAACTTGTCGCGCTTGTTTTGCTAAAATGAATGATCGTTACAGTATTGGTTCTTATGATGTTTTAAATTGACTAATGTAAAGCCATCTTCTACCTTCACACCAAAACTGGTGTGAGCCCAATCACATTTGAATATTGGAATTTGAAACATATGATTGTAGTCCAATAATAGAATTTCTTTTAAAACACCGTAGAATCCAAATGGAGCTGTTAACTGTCTATTTTACAAGAAAAATACTAGTGTTAGTAAAGGAAATACAAGAGTGACAATGACAGTAAAAATTCAATATCGTAAAAACAACACACTATACTGACTTAGACTAGTCCACTCACGGCCAGGTTTCGATCTCAGAGCCTGGTATGCGTACCATGTGCAGAAGTAGGGTTTGTTTAAGGTTTCGTAGAATATTCCTAAGGAAGAAGGAATCTTACCTGTAAATGGATGCATTCATCGTTCTTACCAAGTTTCTGACTTAGACTAGTCCACTCGTGGCAAGGTTTCGATCTCGGATCCTGGTATGCGTACATTATGCAGAAATAGGGTTTTTTTAAGGTTTAATAGAATATTTTGGAGGAATCTTACCTGTAAATGGATGGATTCGTCGTTCTTACCAAGTTTCGACTTATAGTAGTCCACTCACGGCCAGGTTTCGTTCTCGGAGCCTGGTATGCGTACAATATGTAGAAATAGGGTTTGTTTGAGGTTTCGTAGAATATTCCGGAGGAATCTTACCTGTAAATGGATGGATTTGTTGTTCTTACCATGTTTATGACTTAGATTAGTCCACTCACGGCCATTTTTCGATCTTGGAGCCTGGTATGCATACAATATGCAGAAATAGGGTTTGTTTAAGGTTTCGTAGAATATCTCGAAGGAATCTTACATGTAAATGGATGGATTCATCGTTCTTACCAAATTTCTGACTTAGAGCAGTCAACTCGCGACCAGGTTTAGATCTCGGAGCCTGGTTTGCATACAATATGTGGAAATAGGGTTTGCTTAAGGTTTTGTAGAATATTCCGAAGGAATCTTACCTGTAAATTGATGGATTCATTGTTCCTACCAACTTTCTAACTTATAGTAGTCCAGTCGCGGCTAGGTTTCGATCTTAAAGCCTGGTATGCATACAATATGCATAAATATGGTTTGTTTAAGGTTTCGTAGAATATCTCGAAGGAATCTTACCTGTAAATGGATGGATTCGTCGTTCTTATCAAGTTTCCGACTTAGAGTAGTCAACTCGCGGCCAAGTTTCGATCTCGGATCCTTGTACGCATACAATATGCAGAAATAGGGTTTTCTTAAGGTTTCGTAGAATATCTCGAAGGAATCTTACCTGTAAATGGATGAATTCGTCGTTCTTACCAAGTTTCTGACTTAGACTAGTCAACTCACGGCCAGGTTTCGATCTCGGATCATGCATAAATAGGGTTTGTTTACGCATACAATATGCGTAAATTGGGTTTTTTTAAGGTTTCGTAAAATATCTCAAGGGAATCTTACCTATAAATGGATGAATTCGTCGTTCTTACCAAGTTTCTGACTTATAGTAGTCAACTCGCGGCCACGGCGTAAATAGGGTTTTTTAAGGTTTCGATCTCGGATCCTGGATGTATGCATACAATATGCGTATGCATACAATTAGGGTTTTTTAAGGTTTCATAGAATATTTCGAAGGAATCTTACCGTAAATGGATGTTTTATTCGTTCTTACCAAGTTTCGACTTATAGTAGTCAACTCGCGGCCGGTTTCGATCTCTCGAGCCGATTTGCATACAATATGCGAAATAAGGTTTGTTTAAGGTTTCGTAGAATATTTCAAGGAATCTTACCGTAAATGGATGGATTCTTCGTTCTTACCAAGTTTCGACTTAGAGTAGTCAATTTTGATGATGTATCATGCTAAGTTTGAAGTCGAACCTTCTCGTGAGCTTATTGGTTCATAGATTGTATGCTATTATACCAAGTTTGAAGTTCGAATCGACATTGAGCTTCATACTTATCGATTTTGATGATGTCTCATGCTAAGTTTGAAATCAGAACCCTCTTCGAGCTTCTTGGTTCATAGTTTGTATCTTGTTATACCACATTTGAAGTTCGAATCGACACTAAGCTTCATATTCATCAATTTTCGATGATGTATCATGCTAAGTTTGATGTCAGAACCCTCTCAGAGCTTCGTGGTCCATAGATTATATGCCATTATACAAAGTTTGAAGTTCGATTCGACGCCGAGCT
Source organism: Papaver armeniacum (assembly GCA_023531295.1). Taxonomy (NCBI): domain Eukaryota; kingdom Viridiplantae; phylum Streptophyta; class Magnoliopsida; order Ranunculales; family Papaveraceae; genus Papaver; species Papaver armeniacum. The sequence goes on from JAJJWW010004952.1 coordinate 60,901, forward strand.
TCATGTTTATCGATTTCTATGATGTATCATGCTAAGTTTTAAGTCAGAACCCTCCCAGAGCTTGTTCGTTCATATTTTCTATGTCTTTATACCATATTTGAAGTTCGAATCGACTATGAGCTTCATATTTATCGATTTCAATGATATATCATGATACGTTTGAAGTCAGAACCCTCCCAGAGCTTATTGGTTCATAGTTTGAATGTTGTTATACCACATTTCAAGTTCGAATCGACACTAAGCTTCATATTTATCGATATCGATGATGTATCCTGCTAAGTTTGAAGTCTGAACCCTCACGGAGCTTCGTGGTTCATAGTTTGTATGCCGTTATACCATATTCGAAGTTCGAATTAACACTTAAGTTTCATATTTATTGATTTCGATGATGTATCATGCTAAGTTTGAAGTCAGAACCCTCACAGAGCTTCTTGGTTCATAGTTTGAATGTCGTTATACCACATTTTAAGTTCTATTCGACACCGAGCTTCATATTTATCCATTTCGATGATGTATCCTGCTAAGTTTGAAGTCCGAACCCTCCCGGAGCTTCTTGGTTCATAGTTTGTATACTTCTTGAGTCTACAAATGCAAACTAAACTACTTCATGACTTGTATGACTAGTCGAAATTACTTCATGGCTTATGTAACTAGTCGAAATTCGCCGGAAGCACAAAGAGAAAGCACAAAAGCACATGGAGAAAGCACAAAGAAAACACACTTGCTTTGAAGTCAGAACCCTGCCGGAGCTTCGTGGTTCATAGTTTTTATGCTTCTTGGGTCTACCAGTGTGAACTGAAGCTACTTCATGACCTGTATGACTAGTCAAAATTACTTCATGACCTATGTGACTAGTCGAAATTCAAACGTGAAGAAGGTGTTAGTGTTTAGATCAAATTAGTGAATTCAATTTACAGTTAATATTTAACTTTTAGAATTAATGAAGCGTAAATGCCTGCTATTAGTCTTTAGTTTCAGGGCACTCCATAACTGTATCATGTTTTAAGTTTCCTAGCCGTAACCATCTCTACGGATAGTACATAATGAACTTCTATCCGTAGGTTAGTATTTTCGGATCTTTACGGCTTGAAAAAGATAAACTCCTAGGCTCCTATAGATGTAATTGGGTTTTTTCTGAAATCAAATTCTTAGTTAGAAAACCCAGAATGGATGGTATTCCTAACTGTAGATTACCAAATAAATGCCTACAACTAGGTTTTTAACATTACAACCTAGCCGTAAAAATTCTTAAAATTTTGTTTTCTGAAGTTACAAGTCACTTAAACTTGGTTGAGGAAACGGATTCCTAACAGTAAACACTTTTACCAATAAAAAAATTAGATTTTGAATGCTCAGTTACAGTTAGGGATTCACAAGAACTGACCAGAACCGATAAACCGGGATGGAACCAAGCCGGAAACGAGTTCAACGACACATGTAACCGGATTAAAATTTAGATGCGGTAAATCAACGATACCAGTACCATTTTCGAACCGAACATTACCAAAATTATAAAGACAAAGATATTTGATATTCCAGGGGAGAAGCAAGCCAATGTAAGTGAAATAAAGGTTAGCTTTGATAGTCTAGTTGTTGATTTAGTCAGAAGGACTACAAAATAAGCTGCAGTCGAAGATGATCTCTCTCCTAGATTTACTAAAGCAATCATAAGACAAGTACAAATCAATTGGTCTTTCATTGATATTTTATTTTAGATTCATGGTATTGTTTTTATTGTTCATAAAAAAAAAAATTGTTGTTATAGGATTACTACATATTACTGTTTATGGGTAAAAATCGTTTCCGCCGATTTTGGTAAATTCGGTAGGTGAGTGAGAAACTGGTTTAAACGCTAAACAAATGTGTTGCACGTGAGCACTTTCTAGATTCGAGATCAATCTGTACAAGTCCGGCCTAAACCAAGAAATGGCCGTTCCGGACTTGCTTCGGTCACAAAGTGGAGGAGAATGGTTGATTTGGGGAGGGAAGCAAAGAAAGGTGTTGAGACCGAGAATAATGCTCGGGAGAGTAGTGTCTCGACTTGTATCGAAAGTGAAAGCTTAGGAAGCTTGCAAGAGATGAAAGCTTTTGGAGAGCTTGCAAAGTTGCCTTTCTCGAGAGTGTTGTATTTTTCTCCCGACCGAGACTTGTTGTCTGGGTGGAAATAGGTAAGACCTATTTATACAAGTCGAGATTGAAACGTATCCCGGCCTCATGAAGGAAGAGAGTAAAGGGTGAAATAATGGGAGGAGGTGGTAACCGCATGGTGTTTATGGGTGAAAACGTTTTCACCATTATTTCCTCATTTATTTGACCGCTTTATTCCTATTCACGCTTTCTTAATGTGAGCGTAGTGTACGCCGCATCTTGTGACCGCCAAACCAAAACCCTAGAAAGCATCCCCGGTTTGTGTTGATGTCTCGAGTATTGGTTGCACCTTGAGTGCAAGTGGCGCTGCTAATGGCGCGTGTGGCATGTGCGGAATGCCTTTGTTTCGGGTTGCACCTTGAGTGCAAGTGGCAATGCCAGAGATGCTAGTGGCATGTAGTGGCATGTGTGGCATGTGCCAATGGCATGTGCGGAATGCCTTGGGGGTAGGTTGGCGTGTGCATGGCATGGTTTTGCAAGTTAGGCTACGGGTAAGAAGAAGCAAAAGTGTTGGCGTGTGCCAATGGCATGCTCGGCCATTAGGGCCACAACCCGGGTAAGAAGAGCTACCAACGATGCGTGTTGGCATGTGCCAATGGCATGCTCGGCCATTAGGGCCATGGCACTGGTAAGAAAATCTACCGGTGATGCGTGTTGGCATGTGCCAATGGCATGCGTGGCCAATTTGGGTCACGGCCTGGTAAGAAAAGCAACCAGCGAGCGTGTTGGCATGTGCCAATGGCATGCGTGGCCAATTTGGGTCGCGTCCTGGTAGGAAAAGTTACCAGCGAGCGTGTTGGCATGTGCCAATGGCATGCGTGGCCAATTTGGGTCGCGTCTGGTAGGGAAAAGCTACCGGTGAGCGTGTTGGCATATGCCAATGGCATGCGTGTCCAATTTGGGTCGCGTCCTGGTAGGAAAAGCTACCAGCGAGCGTGTTGGCATGTGCCAATGGCATGCGTGGCCAATTTGGGTCGCGTCCTGGTAGGAAAAGCTACGAGCGAGCGTGTTGGCATGTGCCAATGACATGCGTGGCCAATTTGGGCCGCGTCCTGGTAGGAAAAGTTACCAGCGAGCGTGTTGGCATGTGCCAATGGCATGCGTGGCCAATTTGGCATAGGTTGCATGGTTTGCAAGCCTAGGCGCGGGCGCCATTTTGGCATGGCGTGGCTAGGGCCAAGGTAAGGGTGCTTGGCTTGGCGTGGCGTGACTAGCGTAGCTAGGGCCAAGGCAGAGTGCTTGGCTTGGCGTGGCGTGACTAGCGTAGCCAGGGCCAAGGCAGAGTGCGTTGGCATGGCGCGGCTAGCTCGGGCTAAGTGGGGATGGCATGATTTGCCATTGGCACGGAGGTGCGGCTAGCATGGCATGCTTTGACGCGTTTGGTGTGACTAGCATAGCTAGGGCCAAGGCAGAGTGCGTTTGGCATGGCACGGCTAGCTTGGGCTAGGTGTGGCTGGCATGATTTGCCATTGGCACGGAGGTGCGGCTAGCATGGTTGGCATGCTTTGGCGCATTTTGGTGTGGCTGGCATGATTTGCCATTGGCACGCAGGTGCGGTTAGCTTGGGCTAGGTGTGGTCGGCATGACTTGCCATTGGCACGGAGGTGCGGCTAGCATGGTTGGAATGCTTTGGCGCGTTTGGTATGTCTGGCATGATTTGCCATTGGCACAGAGGTGCGGCTAGCTTGGGCTAGGTGTGGCTGGCATGATTTGCCATTGGCACGGAGGTGCGGCTGGCATGGTTGGCATGCTTTGGCGCATTTTGGTGTGACTAGCATAGCTAGGGCCAAGGCAGAGTGCGATTGGCATGGCGCGACTAGCTTGGGCTAGGTGTGGCTGGCATGATTTGCCATTGGCACGGAGGGGAATTAGGGTTTTGTTCGTTGTAACCCCAATTTGAAAAAATACCCCCTATTAATTACTGACTATATGCATTGAATGTTCTAATAAATGTGTCGTAGGTGACATTAGGTTATTCGGGGTTTTACGATTTTACCCTTTGTCTAAAAAAACCACCATCAACATTAAGTCCCCTGCTTAGCTCGGAACAGGATCTTTGTTGCGAGGTAAGCATAAGATGGTGACAAACTATCAACAAGAAATCGTAAAGAAAATTGAGGAGGCTTGTCGACCTTTTATAAATAGGATTAGGAATCCTTGCCTCTGGCAGTTTTACACAAATCGGGAGGCTGGATCAATTGGGAAGTCAGCATCATTGAGAGACATGAAGCTAGGCGGCATTGAGAAGTTGGCGCGAGTTGGGAAAGTGAGCGTGCTAGCTGGCGGGACCCGCGCAAGGTGGTGAAGCTGAGTGTACTAGCTGGCGCGACTTGGGCGGTCATTGGGAAGTTGGCACAATTGGTGGGACCGGTGCAACTTGGCGACGTTGGGAAGTTGGGCGTGAGTTGGGAAACTGAGCGTGCTAGCTGGCGGGACCGGCGCAAGGTGGGGAAGCTGAGTGTGCTAGCTGGCGCGACTTGGGCGGTCATTGGGAAGTTGGCGCTATTGGTGGGACCGGTGCAACTTGGGTGGCATTGGGAAGTCGGGCGTGAGTTGGGAAGCGAGCGTGTTATTTGGGTGGGACCGACGCAAGGTGGGGAAGGCGATTGTGCTAGTCTGGCGGGACCGGTGTAAACAAGGAGAGAGTAGGTGTTTCTACAGATAGCAAAGTTTCCTTGTTTTGCCTTCCTTCACGCGCGCGGCTTCAATCAGGGCATTATCCATGCTAAAATCTGGAAGCGTTATATCCCTCATTGCTTCCTTTCCTTTTTTAAGGTTCCGTATTCATACCCAACTTAATTGCATCATCTCCCTCGTTTGAGAAAGGGTTCTTCTTGTTGAGTTTCTCTCTTTGTCATGTCGCACAGAGACGAATTAACCATCTTCTAACCATCCGTGTTCTCCGTGTGAAGGCGCGAGGTCCGACTCGCGGGATCATCCCAACAAAGGTTATTCGGGTTAAGAAAATCATACCGGTATGTTTTCTTCTTCTTTGGTGGACCGACGTACGCTTTACCGCTTGTTTGATGAATGGAAAATTTTCCTTTTGTGCGAGAGATATCCCGTTGGAGCATACGTTCATCGTTATCGACGAGGATGACCTAGTCGTTCCCCTCCCTTCAAATCCAACCTTGTTGATCTCAGAGACTTGAGAACGCTGATTTAGGGCTCTCTTGTCATGAATACCCCTATGCAGGTTCGTCGTTTGGGACTCGTATGAGGTGTCTCTCCTTCAATTATCGGAATGTTGGCGGTTTCCTGGTGCGGAAAGAATTCGTGGTCCTTTATACGAGAATATGGAAGACATACGGTCATATCGCTACCAGGAGCGTAGTGAAGTGTTGATCGTACGCCTTGGTTTCCGTAGTGAACCTGTCTTTTTGCCAATGATTTTGAGATGGAGAATATGTCCATCCGTCTTCTTCTGCAGAGTCATCCATTCAAAGGTGGGAGAACATGGTGTCCACCGTGAATCCTTGGAGTTTAATATTAGCTGGTTGCGGCATCGTCTCAATATTGTGAAGGTCGACAAAGCTGGTATTCTTGCTGGTGTGATTCCTGCCACAAAAGCCATGCTGGAAAAGGAGAAAGCTTTGGCCTTGGAGTCTCCGAGGATTGAAGAGTTAACTCGAGACTTGAAGAGTAGGACTGAAAGATATCATGGTCGATTTAAGATGATATTTTGTAGGGATTATAATTTATTAGATGGGCTTTTTTGACTTGTATCACGAAGTTTGAAGGCTCCTCTATTTTTGATGTAGCATGTTTGATTGGTTGTCAGCCGACACAAATATAATTACACTTTCTTACTACTCAAAATATATAATGAAGCAAGGGAAAGAAAGGATCGTTCCCACAGAGAGGTCTTGGTTGTCAATATGTTATGGTTTCCTATATAAAACACCGGGGGTTTGCTGATTTTTATATACTAAAATAAAATAAAAGCGAAGCAAATAAATAAACACGCAACTCAATGAGGTGAAAATATTGGATAAAGGTTTTATCTTCAATTTTAAACAAGTTTATGAATGTATGAATAGAATTCGTATTTAATCTCGCTATCATCAAAAGCCTAGAGAATCAAGAGAGCAAGATAATCTATTAATTTCCTAATTCATCACACATACATTAGGGCTGCGTATGTGAATTCTACCTAAAGAATAACCTAACGCCTTGCGCTAATTAAGTTCAATTCCTAGGAGCATTAAGTTTGAAATAGGCTAATCAATGCAACTATCACACATTGCGCATGATGACAATTCGGACAAAGGTCAATTTCTACATATGACTACGAGGATGTATCACTACAACCTAGAATCATATCATGCTACTCGTATTCAAGGTTATCGCTCGATGATGAACCCTAAAATAGCTATAGATATGGATGTGAGTTCAATCAATTCTAGACTTAACTAAACAAACATTCAATCATATTGCAATACATCAATCATGCAATTATTATAACCCGTAGAAATCAAACGATAATATTGAGAGAAAACTAATTCATAAAAATCATAACTTGGTTGCAAAATCCAACTACATCTTCAACCAATAATAAAAACTTAGTTACTCATGGCATAGGAGTTCATAACAAGAAGAAAGAGAAAAGACTTCATGGTTCTAAACCCTAGAAAACAAAGTAGAGGCAAAAAGATAAGATAAAAAATATTAAGATAAAAGTCCTCTCTTTTATATGTTTATCTATTTCCATAAAGGATACTCCTTCCAATATTAGGTCTTCTCAAAACCCATCTCCAAGTGGTCCACCAAGCCCATGTGTGAGAAAACCCATGTAAAATTATGTCCAAAAACCGTCGCACAGGAAAATCGGGATTATGGCGGAAATGGCTAGGAAGTGTCGTCGGAAAGTATCTCGGTGTGACCGCGAAGTCACCTGGTCACCGGTCAACGGGTCAAAACGGTCAGGAGAGTCAACCGGGTCAAATCGGTCAGTCAGTCAAGATCACTGAGTCAGTTCAGGTATTCAGACGAGTCGATGCGGCTCGGTCCGATTCACTTTGGGCTAGGCCATTTGCACTGGCTTTGACTTTGCCGCCGCACCATGATTGTGCTTGGTAGGAAAATCCAGCCATGATGGCTCTGCTTCTTGCACTGCAGGCTGCCACTACCATCAATAATTCATCAATTGCAGCAACATCAACATCTCACACTTGCCTCCTCTCCATTGAATCCCTGTAACTCCATGGAAAGCCACATCTATTTCAACCACCCAGTATCTCAATTATGTACCTTCCTGGTACTTATTGTCACTGCCTCCAACCCATCCATTTCAAACCACTTGACTCTATTAAACATCCATTCAACCACCTGAGACATTCTTTGTCACTGCCATCAATCTTCCCTGTTCACTCTTGCATCAATACCAGCCGTAACTCACTTGAGCTGTACCTGCAAGTCAAATCCCAGCTGCTCCAATTACCACCTGCAAATTCCCATTGTATCTTTGCAGCATCAGCTCCACCATTTCAATCTCCTGCATCCAGCTTAGGACAAATCAGTTTAACCTCCCGCTACAGCTTCTCCTGCCACTTCATATTCATAACTTGCGACAACGCCATATCCTTTGGATTCTTCTCTGATTCTTCCAACCTCAACAGCACAACCCCTTGGTTCAGCTGCAACCACCACTTGCATTACTAGCACCTGAGCCACTCTTCACAAGCACCAACGAAACTTCAGCTGCGACATGCCTGCCCTGCAAAGCCATCTCAATCACCAGCTTGCACCACCTGCTATGCTTCTTCTTTCTGAGTACACCAGAGCTGCACCATTTTGCATTCAACCCAAGGCTCAACTCCTTTGCTGCAACAGTCCCTTGCACCATGATAATCACCAGTCTATCTCAGTTCGAGCTGAGCTGCAGCCACCAGTTCCACTTGCAATCTCCTGGATCCATTCGCTCAATAACCAACACCATAACCATGTAGCACCACCAACAATACCAAATTCGCAACCACATCTCTACGATTAGTTCATTAATCACGAGAATCAAGCAATGACAAGCATCACAAAGATCGCCATTGTAACATCCGGCTCTCGGCTCCATTTCGACTTTAGTTCAATTTATCTTCGTTGTCTTGCCTAGCCATCGTACTAACAGAGACTCGAGCCCTCCTGCTGTCTTCGATTCCATTACAACTAACCTTCATAGTTCAATTTATCCAACTTCAGTTCATCCAGCTGCCTCTCGACCTGCAACACACAGCTTCCTAAGCCCCTATGAAACCCTTGAATCATGACTCCTTGCTGCTATCAGTTCATGACCCCAGTTACGTGTAATTCTCGTTGCCATTGCTTGCCCAGAACTCACAAACATACGGCTAACCAACAACAAAGGTTCGATTATGAGTTGCGCGGGCGGCGATCATTGATCATTGGCCGAGCACTTTGTTTGCGGTTTGTTGATGATGGAGAGATGATCTCCTCTTTGGTTCCAAACACAATTCTACCTCCTTCTATTTAGCATACACACAAAACCCATTCTCCCATTCTTCTCAGAGAACACAATTACTACCTTTAATTATTCTTTCATTCTACACAGTATCAATGGCAGCAACGTCTTCTTCCCTGTCTTTCTAGCCATCAAGTACAACACAAACCCTATGTCTCGATTAGCCTCATCATCCCCTTATTCTATTAGTTGTGAATACCGAATCACCATCAAATCCCAAACTCTCTCCACGTAACCCACGATTTCATCCTCTCTCGTGTTTCAACCAATAGTTCGTATCCGCTTCAATCTCTAACTTCAATTCCTTTTTCAACATGACAACATCAAATCATCTTCTTCTTCTTCTTCTTTGTCTCGATTCCGATCCATTTCTCCATATCTCTCGGTTTCGAGAGAGGAGGTCGCTGGTTTCAAGTGAATGATTGAGAGAAGAATTCTCTCGATTAGGTTACAAGAGAAGGGGGATATTAAGACACCCAGGATAAAATACACCCCAAGCTAGGTGCCCTGAGTTTCTCCTTTGGTGCGTTTAGCAACTCCTTTAAGCACAAAATTGACTACCTCTTAACCTTGTTTGGGCTGTCCTTAACACTCCTCCAAAAGAATGTTGCCCCTTAATCTTGGTTCGGCTCCCCATAATGTTCGCCCATGAAAATGACAATTTTTCCTTTTCACTCAAACTGGGTGATTTCTTCTTCTTTTCGTTCGTGCGACTCCATAGTAGCTATAAGACTCAAAACAAGCGTAAAATACATAATTTACAAGAAAACTCGCAAAGAAAGCATAAATACTAGATATAAAATTAGGTGTTTTACGACACCTATCAATGTTGCAGGGAAGTGATTAGGTGTAGTATTCCTTAAGCCACTTTCCGTTGATGACTGCCTCTAGCTTTCCCCCATCTTCTTTGATAATCTTGTAGTAACCACTGTCATACACTTTAGTGATCATGTACGACCCTTCCTATTTGGGAGAAAACTTCGGTGCCGATGCATCTTGCTGGATGTGTTTGGCGGTTTTTAGCACCAGATCTCCTTCCTTAAAAACCCTGGATTTTACATGGCTGTTGTATGCCTTGGAAATCCCATTTCGTATGCTTGTGCATGTTCCTCCGCCCGGGATCTTCGGAGTCTATAATATATAGTTTTGCGATTCGGCATTGAGTGTTTCGGCTTCATTCCACCGAGGTCCACTTGCATGGCGATTCCGTCGCGACGGGATCTTGATTTCCTTTGGGAGGATCGCGTCTGTACGTATACGAGGAAGTAGGGAGACATGCCGGTGGAGCTTCTAGGAGATGCTCTGACGCCCGCAGAGCCATTGAAATTGCTCGTGCAGTCTGGGATTATCGTGGTATCTTGTTTCGTCTGAGGATTCAGATCAGAGTCTTGTTGGTACTTTCGGCTTGCCCATTTCCCTGGGATAGTAGATGGTAGAGAAGAATTGTTTTAATGTCGTACCTCTCAAGTAGTTCATGTACTTGCTTGTTAGCAAAAGGTGTGCAATTGTCGGTGATGACGTGTTTAGGTACGCCAAAACGGCAGATGATGTGTTCCTTGAAGAACGCCGCGATCGTGGCTCCAGTGGTTCCTTTCAGCGGGACAACTTCGACCCACTTGGTAAAGTACTCGGTCGCGGTTATTATGTATTCATGCTGTTTGAGGATGGCGTGTGGATCAAAAGGTGGCCACGATATGAAGGTTGGTGGCTGCGATCATGATCCTTGACGTGGGAAGCGTGGTGGCACGACCCTTTGCAAGAAGGAGTGGTGTTGAAGCGGCCGGCTCTTGGAGAGGACGTTGAAACTTAAGGAGCCAAATGCTGCAACTTATGGAGATAACGCCGAAGCGGAGCGCCTCGCTGGAGCGAACGTTGAAGCGGAGCGATTCTTGAAGCTTATCGTTGAAGCGGAGCCGCTTCTTTGGAGAACGTTGAAGTGGAGCCACTTAGGAGAGAACGTCAAAACGGCGCCTTGAAACTCTCAGAGCCTTGACGGTTACAATACATTGGTTAGGAGTCCCCAGTTCCATCTATCGATATGCTTTCCATGAGAGGTTGAGGTTTGGGAACGGCTTCCCTGGCTGGAAAAGGCTGCTTTCCCGATGCAGTGTGGTTGAGGGATGCAAATATGCCTTGACGCTACGCCTTGGAGAAATATAAAATCTCACATAACTTTGCCTCGATTTTGGAGAAGTCGTTCCCGATCTTTACGTGTGATGAAATTGGATTGCTAATTCCCTTCTATTAGGCGTTCAAGAGCAACGCGAGCCTCTTCATCTATAAACGCACATCCTGCTGAAGTGCCTTTTGTATTTTCATCAAATCAACAGTGTTAAAAGAAGGTAGGCTTCTTCCGGCTCTTCCAGTACCTTGCCCTGATGGTGGAGTAGCGTCTCTGGTGACGGTTTGAGCTATCGTGCTTGAAGAAACGTTGGGTGGCGGAAGTGTCTCGGTTCTCGTGATCGTAAGTGTATCGCGCGAGATATGGCACGATTTTGATCACGGAGTGCTCGAGCCATGGCACTTGCTTTGAAGGGTAAGGATGGCGATGCTTTGGCTGGTTGTGGAGCGGAGGAGATGGTGCTGGAAGGGCGCAAGATGTTAGCGCTGGAAGGATGCAAGTCGTTAGCGCATAGTGTGGTATTTTGGCTAGCATACGCGTGTGGCATGTGTGCCTGGCATGCGCGTCTGGCATGCGCGTGTGATAAGCGCGTCCGGCATGCACGCTCGATAAGCGCGTAAGTAAGCGCCTGGTAAGCGGGTGGAGGAAGCTTTGTCTTCGATTGATAACATGTGCAACGTGACTGGTCATACCGTTTCTGGGGATGTAATCTCGAGCTGGAGGTTCTATCGTGACATGTGTGTAAACTTTGAATTCAACGTTCTTTGGTTCGTTGAAGGTTTCTCTGAGGTCGAGAAGTTTTTGGTCGAAACATTCGAAGGTCCTTCCGAGACATGGTGAAGAAGCGGTGAAGCGGAATTCAAAAATTGTGGCAGCAAATGAAGTTGAAAAGGGCGGCTCTCCAGAGCACGAGGGAGGCCTTTGCTAAGAAGAGCAAGCCGTTGTTGGAAAATTTTCCTTGAATACATTTTTGTATTTTGAACTTCTTATCTTTAGGTTTTTTTTTTTTTGAAAGGAAAATGGAAACGCCTGGTTTATGGTTTTGATTTTCTGGATTTTTGGGGTTGACAGATAAATGTTACCTTGATGGATTTGGATTATTCTCTTGGAATGAATTGTATTCGGAAATGATGTTGTCTTGGTTATGATTGAAAGTGTTGCAAGCATCCCAGGAAAACCATGGAACCGTGTGTTTGGTAGATGACATGGGGTGAAACATAACATGGCTATTGGTTTTATCATTCCTGTGAAAACTTGAAAGAGCGAACCATGTATCTTGTCTAGGTAGGACTTACTTGGTTTTTTAGGTCTCTTGATGAAAAGGAAACCTTCCGGTGCACAACCGAGTTTTATGGGAAACACCGTCGTGGAAAGTCCCCGGTCGTTATCGAGCCGTCCGATAACCGAGCCATTGATCCTTGGGCGGATCGTCTATTTTTATCCTCTCGGGAACACCGTTGTGGAAAGTCCCTAGTCATCCCTTGTCGCGTCATGATCGATAATCGAGTCGTCGGGCAGCCGAGTGTCGGAGTGGATCGCCTTCCTCTACCATCTTGACATCCGGGTCGAAGAATGAGATCATCGGGTTGAAAATTGACATTGTAACCGAAAGATCGAACCTCCATTGTGGTCGCCAATTGTTTATGGGTAAAAATCGTTTCCGCCGATTTTGGTAAATTCGGTAGGTGAGTGAGAAATTGGTTTAAACCCTAAACAAATATGCTGCACGTGAGCACTTTCTAGATTCGAGAGATCATCATGCACAAGTCCGGCCTAAACCAAGAAATGGCCGTTTCCAGACTTGCTTCGGTCACAAAGTGGAGGAGAAGGGTTGATTTGGGGAGGGAAGCAAAGAAAGGTGTTGAGACTAGAATAGTTTGGGGGAGAGTAGTGTCTCGACTTGTATCATAAAGTGAAAGCTTAGGAAGCTTGCAAGAGATGAAAGCTTTTTGGAGAGCTTGCAAAGTTGCCTTTTCTAAGAGTGTTGTATTTTTCTCCTGACCGAGACTTGTTGTCTGGTGGAAATAGGTAAGACCTATTTATACAAGTCGAGATTGAAACGTACCCTGTCCTCATGAAGTAAGAGAGTAAAGGGTGAAATAATTGGAGGAGGTGGTCACCGCATGGTGTTTATGGGTGAAAACGTTTTCACCATTATTTCCTCATTTATTTGACCGCTTTATTCCTATTCACGCTTTCTTAATGTGAGCGTAGTGTACGCTGCATCTTTGTGACCGCCAAACCAAAAACCCTAGAAAGCATCCCCCAGTTTGTGTTGATGTCTCGAGTGTTGGTTGCACCTTGAGTGCAAGTGGCGCTGCTAGTGGCGCGTGTGGCATGTGCCAATGGCATGTGCGGAATGCCTTTGTTGCGGGTTGCACCTTGAGTGCAAGTGGCAATGCCAGAGCTGCTAGTGGTATGTGTGGCATGTGCGGAATGCCTTGGTGGTAGGTTGCACGGTTTTGCAAGTTAGGCTACCAACAAGAGTGTTGGCGTGTGCCAATGGCATGCTCGGCCATTAGGGCCACGGCTTGGTAAGAAGAGCTACCAGCGATGCGTGTTGGCATGTGCCAATGGCATGCTCGGCCATTAGGGCCATGGCCTGGTAAGAAAAGCTACCAATGATGCGTGTTGGCATGTGCCAATGGCATGCGTGGCCAATTTGGGTCACGGTCTGGTAGGAAAAGCTATCAGCGATGCGTGTTGGCATGTGTCAATGGCATGTGTCAATGGCATGCTCGGCCATTAGGGCCATGGCCTGGTAAGAAAAGCTACCAGCGAGCGTGTTGGCATGTGACAATGGCATGCGTGGCCAATTTGGGTCACGGCCTGGTAAGAAAAGCTACCAACGAGCGTGTTGGCATGTGCCAATGGCATGCGTGGCCAATTTGGGTCGCGTCCCGGGTAGGAAAAGCTACCGAGCGTGTTGGCATGTGCCAATGGCATGCGTGGACAATTTGGGTCGCGTCCCGGTATGAAAAGTTACCGCCGAGCGTGTTGGCATGTGCCAATGGCATGCGTGGCCAATTTGGGTCGCGTCCTGGTAGGAAAAGCTACAGCGAGCGTGTTGGCATGTGCCAATGGCATGCGTGGCCAATTTGGGTCGCGTCCTGGTAGGAAAAGCTACCAGCGAGCGTGTTGGCATGTGCCAATGATATGCGTGGACAATTTGGGTCGCGTCCTGGTAGGAAAAGTTACCAGCGAGCGTGTTGGCATGTGCCAATGGCATGCGTGGCCAATTTGGCCTAAGTTGCATGGTTTGCAAGCCTAGGCGTGGGCGCCATTTTGGCATGGCGTGGCTAGGGTCAAGGTAAGGGTGCTTGGCTTGGCTTGGCGTGGCGTGACTAGCGTAGCTAGGGCCAAGGCAGAGTGCTTGGCTTGGCATGGCGTGACTAGCGTAGCTAGGGCCAAGGCAGAGTGCGTTTGGCATGGCGCGGCTAGCTCGGGCTAAGTGTGGCTGGCATGATTTGCCGTTGGCACCTGAGGTGCGGCTAGCATGGCATGCTTTGGCGCGTTTGGTGTGACTAGCATATCTAGGGCCAAGGAAGAGTGCATTTGGCATGGCGCGGCTAGCTTGGGATAGGTGTGGCTGGCATGATTTTCCATTGGCACTGAGGTGCGACTAGCATGGTTGGCATGCTTTGGCGCGTTTTGGTATGGCTAGCATGATTTGCCATTGGCACAGAGGTGCGGCTAGCTTGGGCTAGGTGTGGATGGCATGATTTGCCATTGGCACGGAGGTGCGGCTAGCATGGTTGGCATGCTTTGGCGCGTTTGGTGTGGCTGGCACGATTTGCCATTTGCACAAAGGTGCGGCTAGCTTGGGCTAGGTGTGGCTGGCATGATTTGCCATTGACACGGAGGTGCGGCTAGCATGGTTGGCATGCTTTGGCGCGTTTTGGTGTGACTAGTATAGCTAGGGCCAAGGTAGAGTGCGTTTGGCATGGCGCGGCTAGCTTGGGCTAGGTGTGGTTGGCATGATTTTCCATTGGCACGGAGGGGAATTAGGGTTTTGTTCGTTGTAACCCTAATTTGAAAAAAATACCCCTATTAATTACTGACTATATGCATTGAATGTTCTAATAAATGTGTCGCTGGTGACATTAGGTTATACGGGGTTTTACGATTTTACCCTTTGTCTAAAAACCACCATCAACAATTACATACTTGAACTTTCAAGATCCAAATTCAAACAATAAAAGTCTCGTATAATATATGTTACAAAAAGTGAATTCAACAAGAACACGTCTTGTAGGACCTTTGCTCTCATGCTAAGACTATCTAGATTGATTAACGTACTACTTGTGATATTTCAAGTATTCAGATAAAAAAATATAATGCTGATAAGAAACAACACAAGACACCTGTAATTTTGTTAACAAGGAAACCTTCAATCTAGCAGTAAAACCCCGGGACCTCATCCAGTTTAAACATCGTATTGTATTAAGAGGCTACAAATACCAATATACTATCAGACTTTGAACTGGAATGTAATCGAGACTGAACCAACCTAATAAGAAATTTATTTTTAGTCGTTCTCTTGACATCTCCTGGATCTCGCAAGACCCTACACACTTGATTCCTTTAAATGACGTCCTTTACAGGCCTAGGAGCTACTTCAGAAACCATCATGATAACTAGTGTTACCCTTCCTCCAACAAGACACTTACTTGATTCCCTTCATATATATTTCACTAAAGGTAATGGAAACTATTTACTTTGAGGGATCACAAGGTAAAAAACATACCAAGAAAACCTCAACAACTAAGAGAACTTATTCTCTTTAAACATCTATAGAGATGCCTAATTGATTCCACCTCACAAGATCAATTTTAAATCAATGTTAGATATCAATCTTGTGGAACTATAAGACCAGAGATGAAGAAGTTTTTATAGTTTCTATCGATCTTAATCCTCAATCAATAGTTTTTGAATGGGGGTATAGCGGAAGAGGCATACCTTTAGAACAAACAAGAACTACAAAGATAAATATAAGATTTCGAATTTCATGGATTTATCTAGTAAAAGATAGTCTAACCACGCTTCACGAATCCCGAGTGAAATTTTCATAGTCGTAACCTAATTATGTTTATCGAAGAAACCTAGGTCTCTGAAGGACGACTTTAGCAGCAACTAGGACACTACGTGTCAGGGTTGAATTTCTTTATTGCAATAAGTCCTCTATTTATAATGATGAAACATGCCAGGTTTCTTAAAGTTCAAGCAACTCGTACTTGCATTCAAAGCAAGTTTGTGAACTAGTTTCCATGTTTTGATACCAAGAAAATTTTAAATTCTCAATATAGATTGATCCAAAGGATGGAAACCATGTAAGCATATGACAAGTTTACCTTGTAATACAAAGAACAATGTGATGATAGCGTATTTATCAATTAAGGATCGTGCATAAAATTTAAATCACGAATAACCAGATAAGGTCTGTGAATTCTATCAGGCGATGTTAGAGTTCAGGAACACCAAAAAATTGACAAGTTTGCGAATTAATAAAATTGGTTGGCGAACTCGAGATGTTTTGGAGTTTAGGAACATACCAAAAGTGCATATTTCACAAACTGAAAAATCAGTTTTTAAAGACAAATTCAAAAGTAAAGGATCATGAAATTGCATAGTTTGCAAACAAGGAAAATCAGTTCATGAACTCTTACGCACCTTGGAGTTCAGTAACATCAAATTTTTTCACAGTTCGAGAAATAAAAAATTATTTGTGAATAAAGATGCAATTTGATGTTCTTGGATCTTCTATTACAGATATAGTATTTTGAACAATAAGAATTATTCTCAACATCAAAAGCGATATGTCCAATGAATATCCAATGCTTGATTCATTTTTCTAGATTAGTCAAGTACAAGCTCAAACTCGAAACTTCTTCTTTGTAATTTTATCATGTATACTAAATCTATATGACATTGTTTCAGAAGATAGAATGGTCGGTATAATGATAGTTAATCTTCACGTGATGAAATTCGCACAAATTTATTCGTTATTCTTCAGTCTTAAATCTTCAAGGATATTCAGTGATTTCTGATATTCAACTACCTAAATGTAATCCTAATATGAGTTGACTTTAGTAGACAATAAATCAAGAAACAGGTTTAGTCATATAACATTGGCAACAAGTTTGACATACCAATACTTGTGACATCAACCAAGTGATGCTCTAACAAAACTCTTTAAATCTTATCAGATTTTTTCTACTGAATTTTAAAACAACCAGATGGTCCGATTTTTTCAAATCATCGGGGTTAGATTAAGATACAATTAATAGTAATTACATGATATAATAGTAAATAAAATAATCACTCTTAAAAATTAATTTTAGGTTTCCTTAGTAAGTTTTTTATTTTCTTTTGTAATGGTTTTTATATGCCAAGTAATTCTTTTCCTGTATTCTTTTAATAACAAGATTTTCATAGCCTTCATGGAGCTTCAATTTATAGCATCAATCGTCTTAGCTCTATAATCGAGGTAGTCTACTTTTGCATGACGTAATTCTACTTCTATATGAAGATCAATGGCTACAAAAGTGATAGTGCTAACGATGTTTTCCTTATATTGCTCCCTTTTGGGACATTTGAATCTGGATAATGAAGAAGAAGTTAATTCAAAATGGTAGATTATTAAATCTCGGGCGATTCCTCAGACATCATCAGATTTTTCTTTGATTTCATGCATTTGGTATTTATGATGTATTGCAGAGTATTTATCTTCTTCTGCTTTTCATTGTTGATGTATTCTCATAATTGTGTCCTTTTTTTTATATATTTGTGAAATCAAAAAGAAATTTCTTCATTGAAAAAAGAGTTGGTGTAAATTGTTTAATCTCTCTCTCTCTCTCTGGTTATTCTCCAATTCCATCAAATTCACCATTTTTTTACAAGTATCGGGATTTTTTATGAGTGGAAACATTCATAGATAGAAATTATAAAAATACATCGATGTGATTCAATAATATCAATTAGGAAGATCTTAAATTATCAACTTCAAAAAGATTCAAATTTCAATTTTGATTAAAATCATAAAATTGTTCATATCAGCCACTTAATACTTCAGCTTCTTTCTCTAAAAACAAATAAGTCATCAACCGAATGATGAAATCTTGAATTCTTTTGATTTTACAAGTTCGATTTAAAGAAAACAAAGGATAAAAAAGCGAAATACGGAAACTCCAAAATTTGGGCGATGAAGACGGACAATCAAGTCGGATTTTCGGATATCGTTAGCTGACCCATGCTTATTTCAAAATAGGATTTCAAAAAAGAAAACAATACCTATTCTATCAGCCAGTTTTACTTCACGAGTCAACGGTTTTCCTCGTAGACTCATTAAGTTGATGATTCTATTTATTTTTGGAAAAAGTATTTAGTTTTTCTTTTAGTATTTTTCTTTTTAATTTTATGTGGAGATTTTTTTTCTTAAAATCAAGAAATTAGTATTTATTTTTTTAAAACTAATTTGTTCCCTTGTCTAGTTTAAGGACAACAATATACCTCCGGATGTGCCTTCCGAACACAATTTAACCCCAGTTTATTAAGTACCTTAGTTTAATCTAGTTGAACCTGTAATCCCTATATTTCAGTTTTAGTAACCTTGTAATAGCACTACTACTATTGTTAGCACTACTCCTACTGTTAGTACTACTCCTTTAAGAGCAGAGATTGGAATCTATATCAAGAGACAATCAAAGCTAACAACTCAATTGAAGTGATGGATCAAGCCGAATATCAAAGGAGTCGACAGATATCCCTCGGGAAGTTCACCGCAACAAAAAAATACAAGGGCCTAACAAGCAACTTCATTCAATTACATCGAACACCTCTTCCGCCAACTAAGTTCTTA
Organism: Papaver armeniacum; assembly: GCA_023531295.1. Lineage (NCBI taxonomy): Eukaryota > Viridiplantae > Streptophyta > Magnoliopsida > Ranunculales > Papaveraceae > Papaver > Papaver armeniacum. Next base: position 79,501 of record JAJJWW010004952.1, read on the forward strand.
TGGACATCGTCGTGTCCATTAACAGTACAACTTTTCTTGTAGAAAGTATTGACCCAAGGCCTTATGACCTCCGACTCCAACATCCTCCCACGATGCAACTCCGATTCAAAGAATGTTATTTTCCTTCAATATCATGTTGATGTAGATTCATGGCTCACCAATCTTATTGTAACTGATGAATCTTTGGGTATTATATACCCTCATGTAATAGCCCATTAGTAGTAGTTTAATAAATTTTATGCTTCAAAAAAAAAGAAAAACTCAAAATGGTAAAGTGAGTTTCATCAAAAAGTTTAGAATTTTTTTTTTCTTCTTTTGAACATAATTTTCTTTTAATTTTTACTTGTTTTGCTTATATTTTTTTCAAAAATTAGTACTTGAATATTTTTAAAATTGATAAACGATACGAAAACTTAAGATAAAATTTGGAGGGTCAAGATCTACTGAATCTTGTGTTTTCCTTCCATTAATGTATCTAAGCCGTGCGTCAAGGGCAATAGACCAATAAAAAAAAAGATTGGACAATATTTGATGATCTTTATTTATTTCTTACCCTGTCTGCCTTGTCTGTTACACTGAAAGTCAGACCATGACTTTTCCGTATAACCAAATGAAGGCCAAAGCTAATATTTTAACATCTATATCCACATCCATTGAAGCACAGATAGGTGATGTGTTACTATCTGTAGTAGGTGTGAGTTCGTTAGACCAAGAAGCTAGGATAATGTGTTTGGTATCATTTGTTACCGGATGGATCATTGTTATTTTAGCTTATCTCATTACAAGATTTAGTCATAGGAAGGTATCATTGAGTATTGGAAACATTGTTATTTTAATTTATCACATTATTACAGGATTTAGTTGTAGGAAGGAAGCAGGGACGGGCCTAGCAAGGGGCTAACCCGGGCTCTAGCCCGTCCCTAATTTTAGCTAGTTAAAATTTTTTTATAGGTAATTTCTGAAAATTAGTAATTAGACCATCTATATTTTTGAGAAATAGTAATTAGCTCACCTTTATTTATGGTTAATCCTTGTAGTTGTAACACAATTCAATTTTAGCCAAAATCTTGTTTAAAACATAAAATTTTCTCCATTTACTTTTCCATTTTTCCTTTATAAACCATAAATTTCATTCTCCAATCACTTTTCAGAATAAAAATTTGCGAATTTTAATGTTATACTTGTCTATGTATCTAATATTTTAGAGGTAAATCCTAGCTAACCATTATTTATGTAGCTCGTTCCAAAAAATTTGCGCTCGCGTTGATGACTAGTAATATTCTAGCCCTACCCTAGCAAGACTTCTGGGTCCGTCCCTGGAAGGAAGGCGCCTGGCAGCCAGAGTAATCTAGAAGTAACCTAAAGATAATCATGGATGCTAACAGGGGTACCATACGCGAATTAGTCCAAATATAATGAATGTCTTATCTGATGCGGATCTTAGTACCCTCAAGCAATATAAATATCCCCTATTAACGATATTGGAAATAATAACGAGGATACAATTTATTTCAAAATATCATCACTAATTTTTTTTTAATGTGCTATGATAGTGACTCTTGAAGCGATTTATTAAATGCTGTATTGTTTTTAGAATGGTCTATATTTTCAGTAGATACTGTTACAATTTTAATTTCTGCTGTTAACTTCCAAAATGATTTTTTTCTTTTTTGGAATTTTTAAAATGGTAAATGATGTTGTTATACGTTTTAAATAGTTTTTCTTTCTAGAAAATATTATAGAAAAAATTGCTTCAAACTCGTCATATAAGTAAAGGAAAATGGTGCCAAATTATGAAATAATACGATCATAGCCGCATAAGCATAACCAATTCCACTGGTTCTCCATCTCATGGTGCGATGTCGACACCTATTATAATCATTTGGGAGACCTAAACCATCTGCCCAACTTGCTCTAATCTCATCTTTTTCTCTATTACCTTTATTCTACTTTGGTTTTGCATTATTTAATAGGTGGAAATCCATATAAAACAAAACAATTGATCCATATGTAATTCTTGGTGCCCCTGTCCCAGTTGCATCGAAGCGTTATTTGCCACAAACCCATGAGTGAAGGGGAGACGGAATAGGATTTATGTTTTCAACTTGGAAAAAATAGAGTTTTGAACCATCTCTAGACTTCACTGTCCATAACGCTGACTATTCTTTTGTGGTTTGAAGCCACAAAAGAAACTGATACAGTGATAGGGAAAGCTTCCGAGAGCGCCTAGCATGTCCAAAAAAAGAAAGGGATTGGCAACCTAATTTGCTGTGCGTAACTATTTTTTTTTTTTCCATGAATTGGGACATGTATATGTTCAATCTGAGTTTGAAACTCAGACATCATATACCTACCGACGGACTAAAATAAGATTAAACAGAAACTAACATCAGATGCAGCTCGTGAGGGCAAGAAACATGCATGCATATACTCATTTCTAAGTTCACACTATGATGTTGTCATTTGGTCATCGGATGAGCACCACATTTGTACATTAAAACATAAAACCTTGCGTTATATCCAAAATGATTCTCTAAGATTAGGCCTTTTGGTGGTTCTTTTGGTGTTCGGAGTGAGGTTTACAAGCCCAAAAAAAAGTAATCCACAAGCAGGTACGAAGGAACGGGTGCAAGTAGGGCCTAATAGCATGTTTGGATTGCAAATAAATAAGAAATAACATTTCAACTTTTAAAAGTCGAAAAGTCATATATTAATTTGGCTGTCACATTTTAAAACGATTTCTGGCAATCGAAAAGTTAATTACTCCCTCTGTCCCTAATTAGATGAATTACTTGTAGTTTGCACAAATTTTAAGGCAAGGAGGAAAGTTGAGTATATATTTAAATATATTTTATAATTATACCCTTGTGGGCAATAATTAGTAACATTTAGAAACGATTTATCTCTTAAACTATACAACGGTTTTTTATAAACTTTATGTCATTGAAAAGCATTTTAAAACACCTACGCAACGAATATAAACATGACTATCAAATTATACATATTTCTTTTAGAAAATATAATCAATTAAAAATGTGGTTTTAGAAATATCCCCTTGATTAGTGAAATAACTCATTTATTTGTGGACAAAACTAAAAGCCAAATAGCTCATCTAATTAGGAACGGAGGGACTATTTGAAAAACAAAATAGATAGCATCTGATTTCTGCTTATAATTCCGACTTCCGGAAAAACATATATCAGAAACAAATTTGTATCCAAACATGCTATAAAAGTCTCCACTAAAATTTTAAATTAGAGTGGTAAGCTTGAACTCTGGGAATTTTACAGTAGTTACCTTAAGGCTAAGTCTTATGGGCTAGATTGGACTGCTAGATTGGCCAAAAAGTGTTACAAATCATGAAAAAAACTTGGGAAAAAAGTTAACACTCAATCTGGCTACTTCTCTCTCCTAGCAGTTGCTCATGATCGCACTATCGGCCGAGATTGAAACGCCGAATGGTGCGGCGCTCAAAAAGTTATCAAAACGCCGAACAGTTCGGCGTTCGAAGAAAAAATCACAAAAATCGAAGCAGTGAGATTGAAACACCGCAGTTCAAGACTCAGAAAAAAGCCGAACAGTTCGGCGCTCATGAATGACGTGGATGACCAATCTAGCAGCTAGATATCTAGCCCATAGGACTTATAAGGTTGCCCAAGCTGACGTGGATGGCCGATCTAGCAGCTAGATATCTAGCCCATAGGACTAAGCCTAAGACCTGGTCCAATCAAGTTGGACTTATAAATATGGAAAAACATGTTTAATGCTTTCCGATTACAAAGATGACAAATGACAAGCATATGATATGTACACTCGACATAGCCATCTCATTTCATTCAAACTTCATAGAAGTCAGTTAAAATGCCGCTTCGATATTCTAACTAAAGGCGAAAGAGACATACAAAAAGAAAGAAAAGGTCAGCCAGTTTAGGTTTATCATCATAATCAACAACGAGACTCTTCGTATAAAGAAAACACACCGAGGCATTACTTTCTTCACAAGAAGTTTCTTCCTTCAACACAAAGTCATCATTTCAAAAAAACAACTTTGCCTAAAACCAGAAGCCATCCCTAGTTAAGCCAAACCCACACTTCAACCAATCCACAATCTTCTTCTTCTTCTTCTTCCGTTCTTCATATAGCTAGACAGCAGATAGACGTTTGCAAGAAACGAATAAAATCTTGGTAATTTTAATGGAGGGTTTGATACCACTGGTGTACAAGGCGATAAAGAGAAACAAAACTGGCCGTCAGTACAAATCTCTATCTAATCCTGATTACAACATAGCTGACTTTTACAGTGCCGATTCTATCACTCATCAGTTACCGTATCTTACACCACAACCTGAAACAAGTACGGTGGTGGTAGCGGCGGATGCGAATCGAGAAGGCGGTGGTCTTCATCGGAGATATAAATCGGTGGACCAATTTTCAGGTTCGCGCAGTGTTAGCGACGGTGGGTTTTCGTCGAATTATGGTGGTAATCAAGTCGTTGAAATGAGAAGGTATAGAAGCCATCGGGGTATACTTTCTTGCATCAGTTGTGGGTAGTAAAAAAAAAAAGACTCATCCTCCACCACATGAAACCAATCAAGATTGAATTGAAGTCCCATAAGGTGTTCATTTCTTATTTTCTTCTTACTGTTTTGCTTCTTGGGATTGAATGATTGATTAAATGTAAAATGATTATAAAAAAATTGCGTAGAATTTATAGCAGCAATGATATGTAAAACTTAATAATTCATTGTATAAATGGTTTCGTTTTATGTTCAGGTGCAAATATTCATTGATATTTTTGAGTGCCCTTTAAAAGTTCTTATATGGCTATTATTAAAATAATTTGTTCGATTCTGTAATTAATTTTGATATCTGTGAGATTTGAAGTCGGTTTTGTTTATTGTTTTTCAAAGTTTAAGGGTCCACTTTAGAATCAGATTCTTGGGGAGTGCTGACAGCCCGTGATAAACGAGACGTGCCGGGTTAAGCGTGTCTGTCCCCTCGCATGGAAGTGTGTGCCATAATAAAACTTTAATACTCGGTTTAACTTTCTCTTAGTGAACATTAATTGACTAAGCATACACATGATTATCTTTACAAAAAGCAAACAACTGTGTCACCCCCCTATTGACACTATAAGTCTACAACAAACCAAAGAAGACTCAACGACTTCGTGTCATGTTAATGTAAAGTGAAACTTCTACTTGCAACAATAATGTAAAATTGAATCAAAACACCATGAAATAGAATTACTAACCTTTCAATTTGAGTTTCTTCTACCCTTAGAATAAGGAAGAAACAAATATCAAAGTTCTTCTCTATAATACTTACAACTTCTACCCAAAATTAATTGGAAGCTACAAGTTTATTGAGGCATCTCCTCACATCAACTCAACTCAAAGAGAAAGATTGAAGGAAAAGGAAAACAAGGGTTCTAACCAAGTCTCTCTTAAAACAAAACATGAGGGGAGTAGAGCTAGGGTTTCAAAACATATAGTAAAGGTGAAGGATAAACAAGAAATAAAGCCAAAGAAAGGGGGCAAAAGAGAGAAAGATGTTAGCAAGGGTATAAGTGGAACATCATTATGCATCATCCTCCCCTACATAAGAGAAATTCGCCATCGAATTGTCAATATCGGCTTCCATAGCATTGTCACCCCAATATGGAACCAAATGCTTCATGTTAAACACATCGGGTGTGCGAATGGAGCTTGGTAAGTTGAGGCGATAGGCATTGTCGTTAATCTTTTCTTCAATTGGAAATGGTCCAATCTTCCTTGCCTTGAGCTTGTTGTATTCACCTACGGGGAAACGGTCTTTAGTAAGAACCGCATAAACAAGATCTCCTACTTCAAACTCAACCACACGACGCCTTTGATCAACCTTGTTCTTGTATTTTCTTGATGAAGCTTCTAAATGCTTTCGGGTACTTTCATGTATAAGGTGGAGTTGGGAAACAAAGTCTTCCGCCTTAGCATTTGGCTTTTTCAAATTCGGTACTAAAGACAAGTCAAGTGGTACTCGTGGATTGAACCCGTACACTACCATGAATGGTGAATACCCACTACTCCGGTTCACCGCATGGTTGTAAGCAAATTCCGCCTTACATAAAACTTGGTCCCATGTCTTCAAATTCTCCTCAACCAAGCAACGGAGAAGATTACCTAGGGAGCGATTTACCACTTCGGTTTGTCCATCCGTTTGAGGGTGATAAGCGGTGCTAAAACTTAAATTGGTCTTGACCAACTTCCATAAGGTACGCCAAAAGTGTCCCACAAAACGGCTATCTCTATCCGAGACGATGGAAGAAGGAATACCATGTAAACGGTAAATCTCTTTAAAAAAGAGTTGAGCTACCATGACCGCATCCGTTGTCTTTTTACAAGCAATGAAATGAGACATTTTGGAAAAACGATCTACCACTACAAATATTGAATCCATACCTCTTTGAGTGCGCGGTAATCCCAAGATGAAATCCATGCTCAAATCTTCCCATGGACGAGAAGGAATAGGAAGTGGCATGTATAATCCCGCATTAGTGGCCGTTCCTTTAGATACTTGACATATATGACATCTCTTCACATATCGATGAATCTCCTTCCACATTCCCGGCCAAAAGTATGAGCTTGAAACCAAGTTCCAAGTACGAGTAGTACCCATATGTCCCTCATCATGAAGCTCCTTAATAATTTTCAACCTTAAGCTTGATTCCGGAATGCAAAGACAATTTTTACGGTAAAGGTACCCATCGAAAATAACATAATCACCATTACGTAGTAACCTTTCATCAACCATAAGAGGACCAAAATAAGTATCAACTTTTAAAAGCTCTCGGATGTCATCGAATCCCAAAATACGAGCCCGCATTTGTGTAAGAAGGGAAGTACGTCGACTCAAGGCATCCGCTACCTTGTTTTGTACACCCGACTTGTGCTTGATGGAAAAAGTGAATTGTTGCAAATAAGAAGCCCATTTACCATGCCTAGTAGAAAGCTTGTCTTGTGAATTGATATGCTTCAATGCCATGTGGTCCGAAAATAAGATGAACTCCTTGTGAATAAGATAGTGTCGCCAATGTTTGAGTGCTTGGACAATAGCATAAAACTCAACATCGTAAGTGCTATATGCAAGTCGTGCCCCATTTAACTTTTCACTATAGAATGCCACCGGTTTCCCTTCTTGACTAAGAACCGCCCAATGCATAGTTTAGAAGCATCACAATGAAGTTCAAATGGTTTATCAAAATTTGGTAATATTAAGATTGGAGATGTACTTAACTTTATTTTCATCAATTCAAAGGCTTCGTCCGCTTCTTGAGTCCATGAATACTTTCCACCCTTCATGCATTCGGTTATTGGAGCCATGATTCCGCTAAAGTTTGCAATGAATCGACGATAAAAAGAAGCTAACCCATGAAAACTTCGAATATCAAACAAAGTTTTTGGCTTGGGACAATTCCTTATGCATTCCACTTTACCTTCATCTACCGAAATCCCATCCTTACTAACCACATAACCAAGAAACAAAATTTTATCGGTCATGAATGCACACTTCTTCAAGGTAGCATAAAATTGTTGTGTCCGCAAAATCATGAGGACCTCACGGAGGTGACGTATATGATATTGGGACTATAAACAAGTATGTCATCAAAGTAAACAACCACACACTTCCCAATCAATGGCCGAAGTGCTTGATTCATTACTCGCATAAATGTGCTCGGAGCATTTGAGAGCCCAAATGGCATAACCATCCATTCATACAAACCGTCTCTAGTCTTGAAAGCGGTCTTCCATTCATCTCCCACTTTGATACGAATTTGATAATATCCATTTTGAAAATCAAGTTTGCTAAAAACACATGCTCCACTTAATTGATCAAGTAAGTCATCCAAACGAGGAATTGGAAATCGGTACTTCAATGTGATTCTATTGATTGCCCTACTATCCACACACATACGCCATGAAGCATCTTTCTTTGGTACTAGTAAGGCCGGTACCGCACAAGGGCTAAGACTTGGTCTTATAAAACCTTTGGCTAGAAGCTCTTCAACTTGGCGACGTAATTCTTCATGTTCTTTGGGACTCATCCGGTAGTGGGCTTTGTTGGGAAGACTTGAACCGGGTAGTAGATCAATTTGGTGTTGCACATCTCTTAACGGTGGTAATGCATCCGGTAAGTCGGTAGGAAAAACATCTTGAAATTCTTCGATAATTGGCTTTACTAGAGGTGGCACGAAATCATATGATGGAGATTCTTTAACATGAAGTATATAGAAAACCTCCGAATCATCCAACTCTTCTATGAACTTGTGATAAGTAAGTAGATTTTTACCATCACCATTTTGTGGCTTAGGCTTAGTTCACGATTAGGTACAAGAGTCAACTTCTTATTGCTCCACATGAACGAATAGTTGTTTGTTCTCCCATCATGATTCACAAACCGATCATATTGCCAAGGCCGCCCAAGAAGTAAATGACATGCATCCATCAAAACAACATCACACCAAACTTTGTCTACATATTTGTTACTAATAGAAAAATTAATGAGACAACGTTTAGTGACTTTTACCTCGCTTCCTTGGTTAAGCCATGATAAAGAATATGGAGAAGGGTGTTCTTTTGTCTCTAACTTCAACTTGCGAACCACTTCTTCGGAAACGATATTTTCACAACTCCCCGAATCAATCACAAGCTTGCAAACTTTCCCACCAATTGTGCAAGTGGTTTGAAAAATATTGTGGCGTAGCCATCGATCACCTTCGTCGAGTTTTGGAGTAAAATAGTTACGCAACACAACCAAACATGGTCCTTGGTCACCGGTGATAAACTCCTCTTCCACTTCTTCGTCGGGTTCTTTATCAAATATTGGTGGCTCCATAAGATCCAAATATGCATCACCTTCATCATCACCTTGAACAAGTAAGTTCTTCCCCGGACGAGCACTCTTCCTACAATCATATGCTTTATGTCCTTCGTCTCCACACTTGTTACATTTACCTTGAAAGACTTGTTGAGAAGTATTGGATTTTGATGGAACGTTAGTAGTTGGAGCTCGATGAGTTGGAATTGGAGAAGTAGTATTTTTAACACCTCCTTGAGTGTGAGTACTCCAATTGGTATGTGAAACTCTCCTTGCGTATTGCTTCTCCAAAGATAATGCCCTTTGATATGCTTCCGACACCGAATAAATATCAAATAAGTTTAAAGTGTCTTGATATTGCATTCTCAAACCTCCTATATACCTTGCTACAAGTTGTTCTTCCGTTTCGTTAATATCGTTTCCTTGCAACCAATTGATAGAACTCTTTGGTGTAGTCATTAATCGACTTAGACCCTTGCCTAAGATTTTGAAGTTGTTGATAGATAAGTCGTGTATAATTATGGGGTAGAAATGCAAGCCTCATATGTTTCTTAAGCTTCTCCCAAGTTTCAATTTTAGCTTGACCTCTTCTCAACCTCATTTGTTTAAGTTGTTGCCACCAAGCGCCGGCTCTTCCTCGAAGTCTTGTTGCAACCAATCCAACTTTCTTTTTTTCGGGCACTTCCTTGAAATCCAAGATTTCTTCAACCGTTGCTAACCAATCAACAAATTCTTCCGGAGCTAAACCCCCATGGAATTCCGGAATATCAACTTTGAGTCCACCTTCCCATCGGTTTGAAGTAGTAACATTGTGGTATCTCGGTCTTTCTTCAAACATTTGGCGTCTCCCTTGTTGATGAACATGACTATCAAAAGAAGTGGTCTCCTCATCCGTTACTTCTTCTTCATAATGATGATGTTGAGTTCTATATTGATCTTGATGGATATTTAAGTTACCAAATCTTAAAAAAATTCTTCAAATTTTGTATCCATTCTTTGTTGCATTTCATCAAACACTTCATGCTTAAAGACCTCTAATTCTTCTTTCATAGAAATTTCACCTTGATTAACTCTTTTCCTTGGAGCCATAATGAACTCACAAGGAGAATGAACCCAATTTGACAATAGCACATACAAAGATTCAAACCCCAAGCTAATAATTAAAATCTTCTCCACAATTTCCAAAAAAAAAAGAAACCAAAGCTCTTGATACCAACTTATGTAAAGTGAAACTTCTACTTGCAACAATAATGTAAAATTGAATCAAAACACCATGAAATAGAATTACTAACCTTTCAATTTGAGTTTCTTCTACCCTTAGAATAAGGAAGAAACAAATATCAAAGTTCTTCTCTATAATACTTACAACTTCTACCCAAAATTAATTGGAAGCTACAAGTTTATTGAGGCATCTCCTCACATCAACTCAACTCAAAGAGAAAGATTGAAGGAAAAGGAAAACAAGGGTTCTAACCAAGTCTCTCTTAAAACAAAACATGAGGGGAGTAGAGCTAGGGTTTCAAAACATATAGTAAAAGTGAAGGATAAACAAGAAATAAAGCCAAAGAAAGGGGGCAAAAGAGAGAAAGATGTTAGCAAGGGTATAAGTGGAACATCACTATGCATCACATGTCCCCCTCTCTCTAAGACCATCTCCAACAAGGGAATAGGGAATTCCCTTAAAATATGAGGTGGCAGCCAATAAATATGACATTTAACGGTGTAAGGGAAGACGATATCTTATGGGTGTTCCCCTGATTACAATTTCATCGCAAATCAGTTTACCGATCGCGCAACTAATTATTGAGAAAGCTCAATGTGATTGCTTAGTCACATTAATCCTTTTATTTAATTCATTTGATATTCAGTTTTGTGGTTATTTGATATTATTTTATTCCTTTTAGTTTTGTTGGGTTTTATTGTTATTTTATAAAGAGTAGTGTTATCCCTCATGATCTTGCGGGATGCCTTCCCGCAAAAGCGGCTTCTAAACTGTTAGATCACTATGTCCCACAACTAAAATCCAGATCTAGACGCCTTGACCCTTTAGGGAAAATGGTGAGTCCCGAACTGAAAGTGATGGGTCATAAACTGAATGCAAATCTAACCGTTTATTTGCTCATCCAACATCTTAGAAGCCGCTTTTACGGAAAGCTATCCCACAAAATCTTGTGGGATAGCATTTATCTTTTATAAATTACATTTGATACTAACTTTTGTCTTATAGTGGGTATCGGAGTTTAAGTTCAGGTTCACTACACTTTCATCAAGGAAATGAATACCGATAGCTGAACAGTTTACCATGTCTTATGGGGTTGGGGAATTGGGGAATAAGGGAAGTAGGATAAACTGTTCATCGATAGGAAAACATATGTCGACAGGGGAACTAAATACCGGTCGGGAAAATATTCACCGATTTAAATATACCCTCGGTAAACTGTTCACCTATTTGTATTCATTTCCTCGATGAATTATAGTGGGCCTACACTTAAACGTCTGTACTTACTACAAGACAAAAGTTAGTACATATAAAATGATAAAAAGACTTATTACAAAACAAACGTCTGTAATTACTACAAGACAAACGCTTACACCTGCGGCTTTCTTGATAATAAAAAACAAGAAAGCTGCAGTGCAGATCAGAAGATGGTGGTAAAGTCATTTGGTGATGATCTAGGTGACCGAGTTGAACTCATGGTATCAAATTATTTACCGATAAAAAAAAAAAAAAAAAAAAAAACAAGAAAGCTGCATGCCAAATGAATTAAATAAAAAGACTTATGTGATAGTAAGCAATCACTTGAGCTTTCCCGGTAATTAGTTGAGCGATCGGTAAACTGATTAGCGATAAAAAAAATTATTAGGGGAACTCCATTGGACATCGTCTTCCCCTACACCTTTACACCTCAGATTTATTCGCTGCCACTTCAGATTTTAAGGGAATTCCTTCTTCCCTCATTGGAGATGGTCTAAGAATGATATGTTACAACATGTGGATGAGCCTCTTTATTTTCAATTAGAATTAAGAGCCTGGCAAAATTCTTAAAATTTCAAACCATAGTATTCGTATTTTCCATTTACTTTTGGCAGACAACGGCATGCTTTTCTCCAAAGCTAGTCTGATAAGCTGTAAGAATCTACTAAACATTGTAGCTCAATTGAGTAAGGCATCAGGACAACTGACTAATGTTTCTAAATTGGGGATTTCTTCAAGTTAAAAGATACATTCCAAACACCAAAGAATCATGATAAGGTTGTAAAAAAATGCATCTCATGTACCTACTTAGGAAGCACCCTAATTTGTTGATAAATCGGAAATAAAAACCTTTGATAAGATTGTAACAAATATGGAAAATAGAGCTCAGAGTTGGAATGGCACAACAATGGTTCAAGCAAGTAAATCAGTTCTAGTTAAATCTATACTTTCTAGTCTCCCTATTTATCAGATGGTGTGTTTTATACTTCCAAAGAAAATAACAGATAAAATTAATGTCATCTAAAGAGATTTTGGTGGGGAAAACAAAGAAACAAAAAAAGATTCTATCTTATTGGCGGGGATTTTCTTTGTGAACATTTTGAATTGGGAGGTCTATGTTTTAAAAATAGCAAGTAAGATAAATAGTGCCAAACTCGCATGGAGATGGCAGCAAATAAAAATTCTCTGTTAGTCTATGTTCTAAAGGAGAAATACTTTAAAAACTCTATCGTGTTTTATTCCTAGAAACACTATAATGTTTCTTGGATATGGAGAAGCATTTTACAGGAGATAACTTTGATTCACAGACATAACTGCTAGGAAGTAGGTCATGACGGTAAGTCAATAAACATTTGGTCAGAAAAATGGATCCCAGGTATGAAAAGCAACCTGTTAACTCATTGTGGTTCTCAATTAAATTCTTTAACACTTGTATCTGAGTTAATATGCTCTAATACGAAAAGGTGGAATGAAATGAAAGTTAGAAATAACTTTTAAGCTGATATAGCTGAAAAGATTCTTAGCATCAGAATTTTTATTAATTGTCAAGGAATGATGAAAACAGATAAGCTTAGATGGTTACTCACCAATAATGGAAACTTTACAGTTAGATCCATATATATGAAACTAAAAAATCTATCTATGACAACATCTAATAATGATATTACAACTTTTTGGAAATCTTTTGGAAACTGTACATATCATAGAAGATCAAAAAATTTATGTGGAAATGCGTATATAATGCTTTCCCAGTTAGGGAAAAACTAGACCAATATATGAAAGATATAGAACTGAAATTGTGTTTTCTGTGGACATGAATGTGAATCCTTTAAACATTTATTTTTGGATTTCCCTTACGCTGAATCAGTTGCCATGCTATCTCCTCTTGTAGGTGTTAATTCCAATAATAATGTTAATTTATCCTTTGCACACATGTATGAAAATTGGATAGTAGGAGTGTATAATGGTAATGAAATAGAAATTATGGCAACCAAGGGCTGGTTAATTTGGAAAGAAATATGCTTAAGGATTTTTGAATCTAAGTCAACTGATAGGTGTAGAATACACCGTATTTAATATCTAGTATTTATGCTTTCTTTGCGAGTTTTCTTGTAAATTTTGTATCTTATGTGTGCTTTTGAGTTTATTAGGTTCAATGGAGTCATTTGGAGCAAAAAGACCAATTGGAACTCGTTCAAATACAAGATTTCTACTTTTCATTGTGTAGAGGACGAGAAGATGAAGACAATGGCGAAAGAACGGAGTCATTCGGAGCTCGTATGAAGAAGTTATGGGCAAAAGAAGAACTCGGAATGGTAAACCGGTTATTTCATCGGCTAATACTAATGAGAGCCCAGCCACATGTTAAGGGGTAGCCATATTTGGTTAAGGGAAGTGTTATTTGGAGCCAGTCGAGGATAAGGGGCAACCAATGAGACTATTCACTAAAGCCAGATTACAAATCGTTAAGGGGCACCTCCCCCTTCATAACTAAGAGCTAGGTCGAGTGTTTTTCAGACATTTAGTACAAGCACCTGAGAGAGAATCAGATCGAGAAGGTGGTGATGTTGAAGAACTGATGGAATGCTGCTGCTCGTGATGGAATGGTTGGCTAGAACTTAGAGGGGTTTAAGGCAAGTTCGAGGTAGGAGAATCCAGAGAGAAAACGGAGTCTTCTTGCCATTGATTTGCGGTGAGCAAATGGAAGAGAGTTGACAGTTTCTTGAGTCCGTGAAATATAATCGAGAAGATGGGTTTGCATCGGATTTAATTTGGTTGATTTATGCCAAGAAAGTTGATGAAGAAGACAACTTTGTTGCCTTTGATCCTGGATGAATGATGTGCTTGAATGTGTGTTCCTAAGTTCAATGATTTGAACTAATGGGGTGTGTATGGGATTGTGTTGAGTGTGTAAACTCGATTGCTACAGGGAAGGAGATATGGAGAGCTTAATAATCTATAGCAAGGTGAAGGCGCATCATCACCGAGCACACAAGTAGTGCTTGATAAAATGTCCGAGAATCCGAGAAGAATAGAGTTGCGGTTTCGGTCTTTGAGATAATGGAGATGTGGTTCGGCTTTGAGCTTGGGTAGACTTTAAGTAGTTTTGCAGCAGTGAAGGTGTTACAGCTGTTGCCATTAAGAGGTTGATACTTGGTTTGTTGGTCGGCATTACAAGGGTTCTTGAGATGAAGCGAAGGTGGTCCGATCTTTGCATTGCATTTGGTGGATTTGGATTTAAGCCATGGATGAAGCCGGGAATGATGGGGTTTGGTATGAATTGGTGTAGATACTCGGGGAGATTGTGATGAAAGTGCGGGTTCATAGTTTTGTGGTGTTATGGCGAGTTGCGGGGATTCGAATGTCTTTGGTATGGTGTTGTGTATTGCTCACCAGATGGGAAAGCTATGATGTTGGTGCAATAGAGCAATTGGGATGGATGTCGCAGAGCCTGTAGCCGCTCTGGCTGTTTGCTCGAAATTTTGTAGCCGCAACCGATCAAACAGGTGGTATGTTGCAGCTAGAGTGCTGGTGGAATGCAATTCTGGTATGAAGAGTGGTGCCTGAGAAGAATGGCTAAAGCCTGAGCTGAGAAGAGCTAAATTGTTGCGGCAGGTATTGGTGCTGGATGTCGTTTAGCGGAACTGGTGATTGTCATGGGATGGAGCTAGTGGTGCTGTAGTGTTACAGGGCATTCGAAAAGTGAGATGGAAGTTGAGCTGTTGCAGTCTAGAATGCAATCTGGTGTTGCTGTGATTGGTTATGAAATAGTGCTGGTGATCATATAATGGAGTTGGTGGTGAAGCTGAGCAGCAAGGCAGTGTTGTTTGTTATCTTCGCTCCAATGGATTTGAATTGCAAATGATTTGCAGTGCTTGATGTCTTGCTCCGAGATGGTTGCGGGGTGGACAAGAACAAGGGAATCGAAGGTTGGCTGGTGTGTGATGCCTTCCATGGAACTCGTAGTTGCGATCGAGAAGGCAGCAAGTATGACAGTGCTATGCAATGAGCTACAGTGCGAGTTGGTGGAGTTTGGGGGTTTTTCCAGTGTAGAGCCGGTCTTTGGACTTGAATGAAGCGTTAAGCCCGCATTGAAGCTGCGAAGAGGTTGAACCGGTACAAAGGAGGGATGGCATGATTCGAGTAGGGAGCCGATGATCTTTGTTGGAATTATGAGTTGCTTTTAGGCGAGAGAGGAGTTGTCCGACGATTTTGGAGGTTTGAGCTTAGTTTGCTCCGAGTTGAGAAGGTACATGAAGCTGGAATGGCAGTGCAGGTCAGGTAATGTTGGTGCTGTTTATGGTGAAATGCTCCAGTGTGCTAGCTATGACCTAGATGAAGGTGCAATGATTAGTTGCGGACGCAGTTCAAGGAGTGAGTTACAAAGGGGAGCGATTCTGAGATCTTGTTGATGAGAGTTTGAAACAGAATGTTGGTGCAGCTGCATTCGCAGAAATTGTGCGAAAACGGAGTGAAAATGGCGCGCCGGCGAGCATAGTTCCGGTAGCCGGATTTCAGAGGTTAGAGTGTCGATTGCAATATTTCAGTGAATCGCGAGGGGGTATGAGTCGGATGCAAGAATCGGCAATGGGACATATGAGCTACGTATCACGCTTTTGGGCGCGTTTCGCAAGAGAGAAAGAATTGGTTTGGATGACTTTTGTGAATGTTTGAAATGCAGAGAAGGGAAGATGAGTTGCTGGGAGTGCACACTTGCTGGCGACAGTTTCCGATGACAAAAGTGGCTGAAGTCGATTTTCCGGCGACGGATTCCAGCGACCGGTGACCGGATTCCAGCGATGACGTCAGCAATTCCGGCGACGCTTTTGGACCCAAAATTTCAGAGACATATTTTTCACTCCTGGGCTTGGTGGACCAACTTGGAGACGGGTTTTGAGAAGAATCAACCTAATTTTGGGAAAGTATCCTTATGGGGAGAAAAGCATATAAATAGAAAATTCTTTTCTAAACCTAGATATATCTCCATGAGGGAGACTACTACTTTTATTCTAGGGTTTAGAACCATGAAGGTTTTCTCCTTTTTCTTGCTATGAACTCCTATGCCATGAGTAACTAAGTTTTTATTATTGGTTGAAGATGTAGTTGGATTTTGCAACCAAGTTATGATTTTTATGAATTAGTTTTCTCTCAATATTATCGTATGATTTCTACGGGTTATAATAATTGCATGATTGAAGTATTGCAATATGATTGAATGTTTGTTTAGTCGAGTCTAGAATTGATTGAACTCACATCCATATCTATAGCTATTTTAGGGTTTTCATCGAGCGATAACCTTGAATACGAGTAGCATGATATGATTCTAGGTTGTAGTGATACATCCTTGTATTCATATGTAGAAATTAACCTTTGTTCGAATTGTTTGCGCAATGTATTTCAATTGCATTGATTAGCCTATTTCTGAAACTTAATGCTCCTAGGAATTGAACTTGATTAGCGCAAGGCGTTAGGTTATTCTTTAGGTAGATTTCACATACGCAGCCCTAATGTGTGTGTTGATAACTTTGGAAATTTACGGAGTATTCTTGCAATAAGATATTCCATGGCTTTTGATGATAGCGAGATTAAATACGAATTCTATTCATATATTCATAAACTTGTTTACAATTGAAGATGAAACCTTTATCCAATATTTTCACATCCTCGATTTGCGTGCTTTGTTTATTTGCTTTTTGTTTATTTTTATTTACACAATCATAAATTCTTAGGGTGTTTTATATAGGAAACCATAACAATTTGACAACCTAGACCTCTCTGTGGGATCGATCCTTTCTTGCCCTTGCTATATTTATATTTTGAGTAGTAAGAAAGTGTAATTATATTTGTGTCGCTTACGATGACGATCAAATTTTGGCGCCGTTCTTGGGGGAGGCAATGCGGTTGTTAATTGTTTTTGGTTTCTTATTTTTGTATTTAGTTTTTGTTTTAATTTTTTATTTTTATTTTCTGGATTTTAACCTTGTTTTGAGAATCTTATTTCAGGTGCTTATTTCTATGGAAGGAGCATATTGGAACAATGATTACGGTTTTCAACAACCTCAACAATATGATAACTTACAATTCCATGGGTATAATCAAAACCAATTCATTGGTTATGACCAATATTCCATGGAACCTTGTGGGTTTCCTCAACAACCTTATGGTGAGTATGTGTGTGAACAACAACAAGGATGGGAGGATTCTTATGCTCTTGAACAAAAAGTCTCTAATTTTATAGATACAGTTTCCACCTTTTTACAAGAGGAATTTCAAAAAGCTAAAGAGACTACAAACGAGCAACTCCAAGAACTTCGTGAAAATATGACTATCTTGCGAAGAGACATTGATCAATACAAGGAAGATATGGATAATTCTAATGTGCATATGGTTTGTGATGAATATTTGATTGATGCTAATGTTGAAAAAGGCGAATCCTTGGGCACTTTTGTGGATAATTGTGTAGTTAACTCAACTCTTGATCGTAATAATGATCATTGACTATTCAAAAGGATGAGTTAGAGATTAACAACACTAAATTCAGCGAGGAACAATCTTATGTTGACTATGATAGTGACGGTGATTATGGTACATTGCTTGAAACAACTCATGGTGACATCTCCAGGAGTCTTTTTGGGATCAAGATGAAGATGAAGAGGAATATGTCGACACTTGTGTAGATTACTCAAGCATTGATCTTAATAATGATCAAGAGCCTATTCAAAGGGTGGAGCTTGAGGATGATGCATTTTCGAGTGTTTTAAAAAAGTTTCTTATGATAAAATTTGGATCCGCAAAAGAGTATGTGCCTTACAACAAAAATGAGGAATATGTTGAGAATGAGACGGTTATGACCAATATTGTGGAAGACCCAATTGAGCTTGCATATGATTATAATGATGATGTTTATGTCGATACTTTGGTTAAGGCAGAAACGGACGAAGAATGGTTGCAAGGTTTGATAGAGGACCATGATATCCAAGAGGTGAATAATTCACTTGAGTTTTTTAAGGATGAAGAGGATGTCGTAATACAAGAGATTGTGAAAGGTTTATCTAACCCTTTGCCTATTATTTCTTCTCCTTTACCTCTTATTGGTTTGAATGTATGTGCTTCGAGAACTTTATTGAATGATTTTGTTTCTCGATTTCCGCCATTAGAGAAACTTGATTCTCATACTATGCAGGTTATGGAACCAGAAACCGTGGAGGTACCCAGACGTCTATATTCTTTATACACTTCCAAGTGTGGACAAGAATAAGTGTGGGGAAGCTTTTATCGGTTCATAGCTTCACTTTTGCTTTATTGTACTAATATTTGTGTGAAGTTATTATTTCCAAAACAGGTTCTATGGAAGGATCCCCAACTTTTCAGATTGTTGGTGTATGGGGAATGAATCTTACAAGAAGCTAAGTCGGGCCGTCGACTTTAAAACAAGCGCTTAGTGGGAGGCAACCCACCGGTTTTGTATCTCTTATCCTTTTTGCTTTTTATTTTTGTTTTGTTTATTTATTTATTTTTTTTACTGTTTTTATATCATATGTGCATCCCTATGTTTAATTTCATTGAGTCCGTAATCTATCTTAGAAGAGAATTATGACGAATACCTTTTCGTCAGAAAATTTCAGACTGCGCGTAGTTCAGTCCAGAGACTATAACTGTCAGACAGTTTATCAAAACACTGTGAAATTTTGACACTGTGTAGAAAACACGTAGGTGAACAACTTTTGTGAAATGGAGTTTTTCCAAATTCCTTACCAATTTGCACAGTTTTTGCGTTTTATCTGCTGTTACGTCAGAATTCAGAACTTTCGGTTTTACACATTGAGGACAATGTGAAGTTTAAGTGTGGGGGAGCATTTATATGTTTGTATAGTTTGTTTTTGACACCATTAGTGGATGGAACCATTTTGAATGCAGGAGTTGAGGAACCAATTAACTAAAAGGGAAGAATATAGCTCAGAAATCATAAATTAACATGATAGTTGTTACCATATCTCGGAATATCACCATATCACATTCTATTTTTATTTTTTTTCCATATTTATCTATTGTTCTCTAAGTGCTTTGGTGGGTCACTAAACATCGACGTGTTATTACTGCTAGGATGAAATAGAGTGGATGAGTTACTAAAAAAAAAAAAAAAAAAAAAAAAAAAAAAATTGAAAAAGAAGAAAAAAAAAAAAGAAAAAAAAAAGACCGATCAATTAGACCAAAACGGAATAAAAAGACACTTGGGAATAGCAGTATGTGTGAAACGTAGTCCCTGTCTCCGTCGCCTAAACAAGCGTGGAATGCGGGATCCAAGGCAACTATCATGTACTTGCCGACAAGAAGCATGCGCTTGGATCCAAAAGATCTAATCATGCCGTCTAAAAAAAAAAAAAAAGAGAAATTGGATCCAGTTTGATCCAATCATATAAAAAAAAAAAAGAAGAAAATTATTATTGTGTTGAATAAAGTCACTTTTGGTTCCCTTGTATATGCCAATTGATTTGATGTAGCATTCAGCACCAGTAGCTCAATCAATAGGATTAGGTTCATCTTAGCATGATGACCTTGAGACAGAGATATGGGAAACATCGAACACTTGTGAATATTCGCCAACATCTACATCTATATCCATCTTCTTAATCTTTTCATTGTGATTGTGGTTTGTTAGTTTCCGAGTATTGTGGCTTGTTCGACTATCTAATTAGAGTTTATTTACTAATAATTGAATTGAATTTGCAAGGTACCTCCTCCTGTAGTCATTTTGGATTCGTTCGTTGATTTGTCATATATAGACGGAGTTTGAAATATAGGTTTTGTAGGTATATCTCTAGTAAACCTTCACGAGACTATAACTCGTCCACTAGGGACACCTAGGGGTTTAAAGGCTTGTTATTTATGCTAAAAGTGACCGTAGCCTCGACGACACGGAGTTGTATGTATTTTATTATTTTTGTTTGATTTGCTCGAGGACTAGCAAAGTCTAAGTGTGGGGGAATCTGATAGGTGTAGAATACACCGTATTTAATATCTAGTATTTATGCTTTCTTTGCGAGTTTTCTTGTAAATTTTGTATCTTATGTGTGCTTTTGAGTTTATTAGGTTCAATGGAGTCATTTGGAGCAAAAAGACCAATTGGAACTCGTTCAAATACAAGATTTCTACTTTTCATTGTGTAGAGGACGAGAAGATGAAGACAATGGCGAAAGAACGGAGTCATTCGGAGCTCGTATGAAGAAGTTATGGGCAAAAGAAGAACTCGGAATGGTAAACCGGTTATTTCATCGGCTAATACTAATGAGAGCCCAGCCACATGTTAAGGGGTAGCCAGATTTGGTTAAGGGAAGTGTTATTTGGAGCGGTCGAGGATAAGGGGCAACCAGCCAGACTATTCACTAAAGCCGGATTACAAATCGTTAAGGGGCACCTCCCCTTCATAACTAAGAGCTAGGTCGAGTGTTTTCGGACATTTAGTACAAGCACTGAGAGAGAATCGGATCGAGAAGGTGGTGATGTTGAAGAAGCGATGGAATCTTTGCTTGCTCGTGATGGAATGGTTGGCTAGAACTTAGAGGGGTTTAAGGCAAGTTCGAGGTAGGAGAATCCGATGAGAAAGCGAGTCTTCTTGCCATTGATTTGCGGTGAGCAAATGGAAGAGAGTTGTGAGGTTTCTTGAGTCCGTGAAATATAATCGGAAGATGGGTTTGCATCGGATTTAATTTGGTTGATTTATGCCAAGAAAGTTGATGAAGAAGACAACCTTGTTGCCTTTGATCTGGATGAATGATGTGCTTGAATGTGTGTTCCTAAGTTCAATGATTTGAACTAATGGGCTGTGTATGGGATTGTGTTGAGTGTGTAAACTCGATTGCTACAGGGAAGGAGATATGGAGAGCTTAATAATCTATAGCAAGGTGAAGGCGCATCATCACGAGAGCACACAAGTAGTGCTTGATAAAATGTAACGAGAATCGAGAAGAATAGAGTTGCAGTTTCGGTCTTTGAGATAATGGAGATGTGGTTCGGCTTTGAGCTTGGGTAGACTTTAAGTAGTTTTGCGGCAGGAAGGTGTTGCTGGGCTGTTGCCATTAAGAGGTTGATCTTGGTTTGTTGGTCGGCATTACAAGGGTTCTTGAGATGAAGCGAGAAGGTGGTCGATCTTTGCATTGCATTTGGTGGATTTGGATTTAAGCCATGGATGAAGCCGGGGAATGATGGGGTTTGGTATGAATTGGTGTAGATACTCGGGAGATTGTGATGAAAGTGCAGGTTCATAGTTTTGTGGTGTTATGGCGTTGCAGGGATTCGAATGTCTTTGGTATGGTGTTGTGTATTGCTCACCGGATGGGAAAGCTATGATGTTGGTGCAATAGAGCAGCTGGGATGGATGTCGCAGGAGCTGTAGCTGCTCTGGGCTGTTTGCTCTGGGCTGTAGCTGCAACTGATACAGCAGGTGGTATGTTGCAGCTAGAGTGCTGGTGGAATGCAATTCTGGTATGAAGAGTGGTGCCTGAGAAGAATGGCTAAAGCCTGAGCTGAGAAGAGCTAAATTGTTGCGGCAGGTATTGGTGCTGGATGTCGTTTAGCGGAACTGGTGATTGTCATGGGATGGAGCTAGTGGTCTTTGTAGTGTTACGGGGGCATTCGAAAAGTGAGATGGAAGTTGAGTCATTGCAGATCTAGAATGCAATCGGGTGTTCTTTGTGATTGGTTATGAAATAGTGCTGGTGATCATATAATGGAGTTGGTGGTGGTGAGCGGCAAGCGATGTTCTTTGTTATCTTTGCTCAATGGATCGAATTGCAAATGATTTGCGAGTTGCTTGATGTGCTGCTACTGAGATGGTTGCAGGGTGGACAAGAACAAGGGAACTGAAGGTTCAGCTGGTGTGTGATGCCTTCCATGGAACTGGTAGTTGCAGTCAGAGAAGCTGGCAAGTATGACAGTGCTATGCAATGAGCTACAGGTGCAGAGTTGGTGGAGTTTGGCAGGGTTTTTCCAGGTAGAGCTGGTCTTTGGACTTGAATGAAGTTAAGCACGCATTGAAGCTGCGAAGAGGTTGAACTGGTACAAAGGAGGGATGGCATGATTCGAGTAGGGAGCCGCTGATGCTGTTGGAATTATGAGTTGCTTTTAGGCAGAGAGGGAGTTGTGCTGATGATTTTGGAGGTTTGAGCTTAGCTGCTACTGAGTTGAGAAGGTACATGAAGCTGGAATGGCAGTGCAGGTCAGGTAATGTTGGTGCTGTTTATGGTGAAATGCTCCAGTGTGCTAGCTATGACCTAGATGAAGGTGCAATGATTAGTTGCGGACGCAGTTCAAGGAGTGAGTTACAAAGGGGAGCAGTTACAGATGCTGTTGATGAGAGTTTGAAACAGAATGTTGGTGTGTTTGCATTCGCGAAAATTGTGCGAAAACGGAGTGAAAATGGCGCGCCGGCGAGCATAGTTCGTGAGTCGGATTTCAGAGGTTAGAGTGTCGATTGCAATATTTTAGGTGAATCGCGAGGGTATGAGTCGGATGCAAGAATCGACACGGACATATGAGCTACGTATCACGCTTTTGGGCGCGTTTTCGCAAGAGAGAAAGAATTGGTTTGGATGACTTTTGTGAATGTTTGAAATGCAGAGAAGGGAGATGAGTTGCTGGGAGTGCACACTTGCTGGCGACAGTTTCCGATGACAAAAGTGGCTGAAGTCGATTTTCCGGCGACGGATTCCAGCGACCGGTGACCGGATTCCAGCGATGACGTCAGCAATTCCGGCGACGCTTTTGGACCCAAAATTTCAGAGACATATTTTTCACTCCTGGGCTTGGTGGACCAACTTGGAGACGGGTTTTGAGAAGAATCAACCTAATTTTGGGAAAGTATCCTTATGGGGAGAAAAGCATATAAATAGAAAATTCTTTTCTAAACCTAGATATATCTCCATGAGGGAGACTACTACTTTTATTCTAGGGTTTAGAACCATGAAGGTTTTCTCCTTTTTCTTGCTATGAACTCCTATGCCATGAGTAACTAAGTTTTTATTATTGGTTGAAGATGTAGTTGGATTTTGCAACCAAGTTATGATTTTTATGAATTAGTTTTCTCTCAATATTATCGTATGATTTCTACGGGTTATAATAATTGCATGATTGAAGTATTGCAATATGATTGAATGTTTGTTTAGTCGAGTCTAGAATTGATTGAACTCACATCCATATCTATAGCTATTTTAGGGTTTTCATCGGCGATAACCTTGAATACGAGTAGCATGATATGATTCTAGGTTGTAGTGATACATCCTTGTATTCATATGTAGAAATTAACCTTTGTTCGAATTGTTTGCGCAATGTATTTCAATTGCATTGATTAGCCTATTTCTGAAACTTAATGCTCCTAGGAATTGAACTTGATTAGCGCAAGGCGTTAGGTTATTCTTTAGGTAGATTTCACATAATGTGACCCTAATGTGTGTGTTGATAACTTTGGAAATTTACGGAGTATTCTTGCAATAAGATATTCCATGGCTTTTGATGATAGCGAGATTAAATACGAATTCTATTCATATATTCATAAACTTGTTTACAATTGAAGATGAAACCTTTATCCAATATTTTCACATCCTCGATTTGCGTGCTTTGTTTATTTGCTTTTTGTTTATTTTTATTTACACAATCATAAATTCTTTCGGGTGTTTTATATAGGAAACCATAACAATTTGACAACCTAGACCTCTCTGTGGGATCGATCCTTTCTTGCCCTTGCTATATTTATATTTTGAGTAGTAAGAAAGTGTAATTATATTTGTGTCGCTTACACAAATGATCAAATTTTGGCGCCGTTCTTGGGAGGCGTTGTTGTTAATTGTTTTTGGTTTCTTATTTTTGTATTTAGTTTTTGTTTTAATTTTTTATTTTTATTTTTGGATTTTAACCTTGTTTTGAGAATCTTATTTGGTGCTTATTTCTATGGAAGGAGCATATTGGAACAATGATTACGGTTTTCAACAACCTCAACAATATGATAACTACCAATTCCATGGGTATAATCAAAACCAATTCATTGGTTATGACCAATATTCCATGGAACCTTGTGGTTTTCCTCAACAACCTTATGGTGAGTATGTGTGTGAACAACAACAAGGATGGGAGGATTCTTATGCTCTTGAACAAAAAGTCTCTAATTTTATAGATACAGTTTCCACCTTTTTACAAGAGGAATTTCAAAAAGCTAAAGAGACTACAAACGAGCAACTCCAAGAACTTGTGAAAATATGACTATCTTGCGAAGAGACATTGATCAATACAAGGAAGATATGGATAATTCTAATGTGCATATGGTTTGTGATGAATATTTGATTGATGCTAATGTTGAAAAAGGCGAATCCTTGGGCACTTTTGTGGATAATTGTGTAGTTAACTCAACTCTTGATCGTAATAATGATCATTCAGCTATTCAAAAGGATGAGTTAGAGATTAACAACACTAAATTCAGCGAGGAACAATCTTATGTTGACTATGATAGTGACGGTGATTATGGTACATTGCTTGAAACAACTCATGGTGACATCTCCGAGGAGTCTTTTTGGGATCAAGATGAAGATGAAGAGGAATATGTCGACACTTGTGTAGATTACTCAAGCATTGATCTTAATAATGATCAAGAGCCTATTCAAAGGGTGGAGCTTGAGGATGATGCATTTTCGAGTGTTTTAAAAAAGTTTCTTATGATAAAATTTGGATCCGCAAAAGAGTATGTGCCTTACAACAAAAATGAGGAATATGTTGAGAATGAGACGGTTATGACCAATATTGTGGAAGACCCAATTGAGCTTGCATATGATTATAATGATGATGTTTATGTCGATACTTTGGTTAAGGCAGAAACGGACGAAGAATGGTTGCAAGGTTTGATAGAGGACCATGATATCCAAGAGGTGAATAATTCACTTGAGTTTTTAAGGATGAAGAGGATGTCGTAATACAAGAGATTGTGAAAGGTTTATCTAACCCTTTGCCTATTATTTCTTCTCCTTTACCTCTTATTGGTTTGAATGTATGTGCTTCGAGAACTTTATTGAATGATTTTGTTTCTCGATTTCCGCCATTAGAGAAACTTGATTCTCATACTATGCAGGTTATGGAACCAGAAACCGTGGAGGTACCCGACGTCTATATTCTTTATACACTTCCAAGTGTGGACAAGAATAAGTGTGGGGGAAGCTTTTATCGGTTCATAGCTTCACTTTTGCTTTATTGTACTAATATTTGTGTGAAGTTATTATTTCCAAAACAGGTTCTATGGAAGGATCCCCAACTTTTCAGATTGTTGGTGTATGGGGAATGAATCTTACAAGAAGCTAAGTCGGGCCGTCGACTTTAAAACAAGCGCTTAGTGGGAGGCAACCCACCGGTTTTGTATCTCTTATCCTTTTGCTTTTTATTTTTGTTTTGTTTATTTATTTATTTTTTTTACTGTTTTTATATCATATGTGCATCCCTATGTTTAATTTCATTGAGTCCGTAATCTATCTTAGAAGAGAATTATGACGAATACCTTTTCGTCAGAAAATTTCAGACTGCGCGTAGTTCAGTCCAGAGACTATAACTGTCAGACAGTTTATCAAAACACTGTGAAATTTTGACACTGTGTAGAAAACACGTAGGTGAACAACTTTTGTGAAATGGAGTTTTTCCAAATTCCTTACCAATTTGCACAGTTTTTGCGTTTTATCTGCTGTTACGTCAGAATTCAGAACTTTCGGTTTACACATTGAGGACAATGTGAAGTTTAAGTGTGGGGGAGCATTTATATGTTTGTATAGTTTGTTTTTGACACCATTAGTGGATGGAACCATTTTGAATGCAGGAGTTGAGGAACCAATTAACTAAAAGGGAAGAATATAGCTCAGAAATCATAAATTAACATGATAGTTGTTACCATATCTCGGAATATCACCATATCACATTCTTTTTTTTTTTTTCCATATTTATCTATTGTTCTCTAAGTGCTTTGGTGGGTCACTAAACATCGACGTGTTATTACTGCTAGGATGAAATAGAGTGGATGAGTTACTAAAAAAAAAAAAAAAAAAAAAAAAAAATTTGAAAAAGAAGAAAAAAAAAAAAAAGAAAAAAAAAAAAAGACCGATCAATTAGACCAAAACGGAATAAAAAGACATTTGGGAATAGCAGTATGTGTGAAACGTAGTCCCTGTCTCCGTCGCCTAAACAAGCGTGGAATGCAGGATCCAAGGCAACTATCATGTACTTGCTGACAAGAAGCATGCGCTTGGATCCAAAAGATCTAATCATGCCGTCTAAAAAAAAAAAGAGAAATTGGATCCAGTTTGATCCAATCATATAAAAAAAATATATTATTGTGTTGAATAAAGTCACTTTTGGTTCCCTTGTATATGCCAATTGATTTGATGTAGCATTCAAGACTTTTGAGAGCTCAATCCAATAGGATTAGGTTCATCTTAGCGGTGACCTTGAGACGGATATGGGAAACATCGAACACTTGTGAATATTCGCCAACATCTACATCTATATCCATCTTCTTAATCTTTTCATTGTGATTGTGGTTTGTTAGTTTCCGAGTATTGTGGCTTGTTCGACTATCTAATTAGAGTTTATTTACTAATAATTGAATTGAATTTGCAAGGTACCTCCTCCTGTAGTCATTTTGGATTCGTTCGTTGATTTGTCATATATAGACGGAGTTTGAAATATAGGTTTTGTAGGTATATCTCTAGTAAACCTTCACGAGACTATAACTCGTCCACTAGGGACACCTAGGGGTTTAAAGGCTTGTTATTTATGCTAAAAGTGACCGTAGCCTCGACGACACGGAGTTGTATGTATTTTATTATTTTTGTTTGATTTGCTCGAGGACTAGCAAAGTCTAAGTGTGGGGGAATCTGATAGGTGTAGAATACACCGTATTTAATATCTAGTATTTATGCTTTCTTTGCGAGTTTTCTTGTAAATTTTGTATCTTATGTGTGCTTTTGAGTTTATTAGGTTCAATGGAGTCATTTGGAGCAAAAAGACCAATTGGAACTCGTTCAAATACAAGATTTCTACTTTTCATTGTGTAGAGGACGAGAAGATGAAGACAATGGCGAAAGAACGGAGTCATTCGGAGCTCGTATGAAGAAGTTATGGGCAAAAGAAGAACTCGGAATGGTAAACCGGTTATTTCATCGGCTAATACTAATGAGAGCCCAGCCACATGTTAAGGGGTAGCCAGATTTGGTTAAGGGAAGTGTTATTTGGAGCCAGTCGAGGATAAGGGGCAACCAGCAGACTATTCACTAAAGCCAGATTACAAATCGTTAAGGGGCACCTCCCCCTTCATAACTAAGAGCTAGGTCGAGTGTTTTTTGGGACATTTAGTACAAGCACTGAGAGAGAATCGAGATCGAGAAGGTGGTGATGTTCAAGAACCGATGGAATGTCACGTTGCTCGTGATGGAATGGTTGGCTAGAACTTAGAGGGGTTTAAGGCAAGTTCGAGGTAGGAGAATCCAGAGAGAAACGAGTCTTGTCGCCATTGATTTGCGGTGAGCAAATGGAAGAGAGTTGACAGTTTCATGAGTCCGTGAAATATAATCGGAAGATGGGTTTGCATCGGATTTAATTTGGTTGATTTATGCCAAGAAAGTTGATGAAGAAGACAACCTGTTGCCTTTGATCCTGGATGAATGATGTGCTTGAATGTGTGTTCCTAAGTTCAATGATTTGAACTAATGGGCTGTGTATGGGATTGTGTTGAGTGTGTAAACTCGATTGCTACGAGGGGAAGGAGATATGGAGAGCTTAATAATCTATAGCAAGGTGAAGACGCATCATCACCGAGCACACAAGTAGTGCTTGATAAAATGTCCGAGAATCGAGAAGAATAGAGTTGCGGTTTCGGTCTTTGAGATAATGGAGATGTGGTTCTGCCCGAGCTTGGGTAGACTTTTAAGTAGTTTTGCGGCGAGGGAAGGTGTTGCAGCTGTTTGCCATTAAGAGGTTGATACCGGTTTGTTGGTCGGCATTACAAGGGTTCTTGAGATGAAGCGAGAAGGTGGTCTCGATCTTTGCATTGCATTTGGTGGATTTGGATTTAAGCCATGGATGAAGCCGGGAATGATGGGGTTTGGTATGAATTGGTGTAGATACTCGGGAGATTGTGATGAAAAGTGCGGGTTCATAGTTTTGTGGTGTTATGGCGGTTACGGGGATTCGAATGTGCTGGTATGGTGTTGTGTATTGCTCACCGGATGGGAAAGCTATGATGTTGGTGCAATAGAGCAAGCAGGATGGATGTCGCAGAGCTGTAGAGCAGCTCGGGCTGTTTGCTTTGGGTCAGAGCTGCAATCGATACAGCAGGTGGTATGTTGCGACTAGAGTCCGGTGGAATGCAATGCAGTATGAAGAGTGGTGTGTCGAGAAGAATGGCTAAAGCTTTGAGTGAGAAGAGCTAAATTGTTGCGTGAGCGGTATTGGTGCTGGATGTCGTTTAGCGGAACTGGTGATTGTCATGGGATGGAGCTAGTGGTGCTGTAGTGTTACAGGGCATTCGAAAAGTGAGATGGAAGTTGAGCTGTTGCAGTCTAGAATGCAACTGGGTGTTCTTGTGATTGGTTATGAAATAGTCACGTGATCATATAATGGAGTTGTGGTGAAGTTCGAGCGGCAAGGCGGTGTTGCTGTTATCTTTGCTCCAATGGATCGAATTGCAAATGATTTGCACGTTTGATGTGTCGCCTCCGAGATGGTTGCAGGGTGGACAAGAACAAGGGAACCGAAGGTTCAGCCGTGTGTGATGCCTTCCATGGAACTGGTAGTTGCGATCGAGAAGCCGTGCAAGTATGTGGGTGCTATGCAATGAGCTGGGTGCGAGTTGGTGGAGTTTGGCGGTGGTTTTTCCGTGTAGAGCTGGTCTTGGACTTGAATGAAGCTGTTAAGCCTGCATTGAAGCTGCGAAGAGGTTGAACTGGTACAAAGGAGGGATGGCATGATTCGAGTAGGGAGCCGCTGATGCTGTTGGAATTATGAGTTGCTTTTAGGCAGAGAGGGAGTTGTGCTGACGATTTTGGAGGTTTGAGCTTAGCTGCTACTGAGTTGAGAAGGTACATGAAGCTGGAATGGCAGTGCAGGTCAGGTAATGTTGGTGCTGTTTATGGTGAAATGCTCCAGTGTGCTAGCTATGACCTAGATGAAGGTGCAATGATTAGTTGCGGACGCAGTTCAAGGAGTGAGTTACAAAGGGGAGCAGTTACAGATGCTGTTGATGAGAGTTTGAAACAGAATGTTGGTGCAGCTGCATTCGCAGAAATTGTGCGAAAACGGAGTGAAAATGGCGCGCCGGCGAGCATAGTTCCGGTAGCCGGATTTCGGAGGTTAGAGTGTCGATTGCAATATTTCAGTGAATCGCGAGGGGGGTATGAGTCGGATGCAAGAATCGACGGCCGGACATATGAGCTACGTATCACGCTTTTGGGCGCGTTTTCGCAAGAGAGAAAGAATTGGTTTGGATGACTTTTGTGAATGTTTGAAATGCAGAGAAGGGAAGATGAGTTCTTTGGGAGTGCACACTTGTCGGCGGCAGCGATTTCCGATGACAAAAGTGGTGAAGTCGATTTTCCTGGGCGACGGATTCCAAATGACAGGTGACCCGGATTCCGGCGATGACGTCAAGCAATTCCGGCGACGCTTTTGGACCCAAAATTTCGAGACATATTTTTCACTCACGGGCTTGGTGGACCAACTTGGAGACGGGTTTTGAGAAGAATCAACCTAATTTTGGGTAAGTATCCTTATGGGGAGAAAAGCATATAAAGAGAAAATTCTTTTCTAAACCTAGATATATCTCCATGAGGGAGACTACTACTTTTATTCTAGGGTTTAGAACCATGAAGGTTTTCTCCTTTTTCTTGCTATGAACTCCTATGCCATGAGTAACTAAGTTTTATTATTGGTTGAAGATGTAGTTGGATTTGCAACCAAGTTATGATTTTTATGAATTAGTTTTCTCTCAATATTATCGTATGATTTCTACGGGTTATAATAATTGCATGATTGAAGTATTGCAATATGATTGAATGTTTGTTTAGTCGAGTCTAGAATTGATTGAACTCACATCCATATCTATAGCTATTTTAGGGTTTTCATCGAGCGATAACCTTGAATACGAGTAGCATGATATGATTCTAGGTTGTAGTGATACATCCTTGTATTCATATGTAGAAATTAACCTTTGTTCGAATTGTTTTGCGTTAATGTATTTCAATTGCATTGATTAGCCTATTTCGAAAACTTAATGCTCCTAGGAATTGAACTTGATTAGCGCAAGGCGTTAGGTTATTCTTTAGGTAGATTTCACATAATGACCCTAATGTGTGTGTTGATAACTTTGGAAATTTACGGAGTATTCTTGCAATAAGATATTCCATGGCTTTTGATGATAGCGAGATTAAATACGAATTCTATTCATATATTCATAAACTTGTTTACAATTGAAGATGAAACCTTTATCCAATATTTTCACATCCTCGATTTGCGTGCTTTGTTTATTTGCTTTTTGTTTATTTTTATTTACACAATCATAAATTCTTCCGGGTGTTTTATATAGGAAACCATAACAATTTGACAACCTAGACCTCTCTGTGGGATCGATCCTTTCTTGCCCTTGCTATATTTATATTTTGAGTAGTAAGAAAGTGTAATTATATTTGTGTCGCTTACGACAAATGATCAAATTTTGGCGCGAGATTCTTGGGGAGGCAGCGGTTGTTAATTGTTTTTGGTTTCTTATTTTTGTATTTAGTTTTTGTTTTAATTTTTTATTTTTATTTTCTGGATTTTAACCTTGTTTTGAGAATCTTATTTCAGGTGCTTATTTCTATGGAAGGAGCATATTGGAACAATGATTACGGTTTTCAACAACCTCAACAATATGATAACTACCAATTCCATGGGTATAATCAAAACCAATTCATTGGTTATGACCAATATTCCATGGAACCTTGTGGTTTTCCTCAACAACCTTATGGTGAGTATGTGTGTGAACAACAACAAGGATGGGAGGATTCTTATGCTCTTGAACAAAAAGTCTCTAATTTTATAGATACGCTTTCCACCTTTTTACAAGAGGAATTTCAAAAGCTAAAGAGACTACAAACGAGCAACTCCAAGAACTTCGTGAAAATATGACTATCTTGCGAAGAGACATTGATCAATACAAGGAAGATATGGATAATTCTAATGTGCATATGGTTTGTGATGAATATTTGATTGATGCTAATGTTGAAAAAGGCGAATCCTTGGGCACTTTTGTGGATAATTGTGTAGTTAACTCAACTCTTGATCGTAATAATGATCATTCAGCTATTCAAAAGGATGAGTTAGAGATTAACAACACTAAATTCAGCGAGGAACAATCTTATGTTGACTATGATAGTGACGGTGATTATGGTACATTGCTTGAAACAACTCATGGTGACATCTCCGAGGAGTCTTTTTGGGATCAAGATGAAGATGAAGAGGAATATGTCGACACTTGTGTAGATTACTCAAGCATTGATCTTAATAATGATCAAGAGCCTATTCAAAGGGTGGAGCTTGAGGATGATGCATTTTCGAGTGTTTTAAAAAAGTTTCTTATGATAAAATTTGGATCCCAAAAGAGTATGTGCCTTACAACAAAAATGAGGAATATGTTGAGAATGAGACGGTTTATGACCAATATTGTGGAAGACCCAATTGAGCTTGCATATGATTATAATGATGATGTTTATGTCGATACTTTGGTTAAGGCAGAAACGGACGAAGAATGGTTGCAAGGTTTGATAGAGGACCATGATATCCAAGAGGTGAATAATTCACTTGAGTTTTTTAAGGATGAAGAGGATGTCGTAATACAAGAGATTGTGAAAGGTTTATCTAACCCTTTGCCTATTATTTCTTCTCCTTTACCTCTTATTGGTTTGAATGTATGTGCTTCGAGAACTTTATTGAATGATTTTGTTTCTCGATTTCCGCCATTAGAGAAACTTGATTCTCATACTATGCAGGTTATGGAACCGGGAAACCGTGGAGGTACCCGACGTCTATATTCTTTATACACTTCCAAGTGTGGACAAGAATAAGTGTGGGGGAAGCTTTTATCGGTTCATAGCTTCACTTTTGCTTTATTGTACTAATATTTGTGTGAAGTTATTATTTCCAAAAACAGGTTCTATGGAAGGATCCCCAACTTTTCAGATTGTTGGTGTATGGGGAATGAATCTTACAAGAAGCTAAGTCGGGCCGTCGACTTTAAAACAAGCGCTTAGTGGGAGGCAACCCACCGGTTTTGTATCTCTTATCCTTTTGCTTTTTATTTTTGTTTTGTTTATTTATTTATTTTTTTTACTGTTTTTATATCATATGTGCATCCCTATGTTTAATTTCATTGAGTCCGTAATCTATCTTAGAAGAGAATTATGACGAATACCTTTTCGTCGAAAATTTCAGACTGCGCGTAGTTCAGTCCAGAGACTATAACTGTCAGACAGTTTATCAAAACACTGTGAAATTTTGACACTGTGTAGAAAACACGTAGGTGAACAACTTTTGTGAAATGGAGTTTTTCCAAATTCCTTACCAATTTGCACAGTTTTTGCGTTTTATCTCTGTTACGTCAGAATTCAGAACTTTAGGTTTTACACATTGAGGACAATGTGAAGTTTAAGTGTGGGGAGCATTTATATGTTTGTATAGTTTTGTTTTTGACAACATTAGTGGATGGAACCATTTTGAATGCAGGAGTTGAGGAACCAATTAACTAAAAGGGAAGAATATAGCTCAGAAATCATAAATTAACATGATAGTTGTTACCATATCTCGGAATATCACCATATCACATTCTATTTTTTTTTTTTTCCATATTTATCTATTGTTCTCTAAGTGCTTTGGTGGGTCACTAAACATCGACGTGTTATTACTGCTAGGATGAAATAGAGTGGATGAGTTACTAAAAAAAAAAAAAAAAAAAAAAAAAAAAATTTGAAAAAGAAGAAAAAAAAAAAAAAGAAAAAAAAAAAGACCGATAAATAAGACCAAAACGGAATAAAAAGACACTTGGGAATAGCAGTATGTGTGAAACGTAGTCCCTGTCTCCGTCGCCTAAACAAGCGTGGAATGCAGGATCCAAGGCAACTATCATGTACTTGCTGACAAGAAGCATGCGCTTGGATCCAAAAGATCTAATCATGCCGTCTAAAAAAAAAAAAAGAGAAATTGGATCCAGTTTGATCCAATCATATAAAAAAAAAAAAAAGAAGAAAATTATTATTGTGTTGAATAAAGTCACTTTTGGTTCCCTTGTATATGCCAATTGATTTGATGTAGCATTCGGACCGATGGCTCAATCCAATAGATTAGGTTCATCTTAAACGGTGACCTTGAGACAGATATGGGAAACATCGAACACTTGTGAATATTCGCCAACATCTACATCTATATCCATCTTCTTAATCTTTTCATTGTGATTGTGGTTTGTTAGTTTTAGAGTATTGTGGCTTGTTCGACTATCTAATTAGAGTTTATTTACTAATAATTAAATTGAATTTGCAAGGTACCTCCTCCTGTAGTCATTTTGGATTCGTTCGTTGATTTGTCATATATAGACGGAGTTTGAAATATAGGTTTTGTAGGTATATCTCTAGTAAACCTTCACGAGACTATAACTCGTCCACTAGGGACACCTGAGGGTTTAAAGGCTTGTTATTTATGCTAAAAGTGACCGTAGCCTCGATGACACGGAGTTGTATGTATTTTATTATTTTTGTTTGATTTGCTCGAGGACTAGCAAAGTCTAAGTGTGGGGAATCTGATAGGTGTAGAATACAACAAGTATTTAATATCTAGTATTTATGCTTTCTTTGCGAGTTTTCTTGTAAATTTTGTATCTTATGTGTGCTTTTGAGTTTATTAGGTTCAATGGAGTCATTTGGAGCAAAAAGACCAATTGGAACTCGTTCAAATACAAGATTTCTACTTTTCATTGTGTAGAGGACGAGAAGATGAAGACAATGGCGAAAGAACGGAAGAGTCATTCGAGCTCGTATGAAGAAGTTATGGGCAAAAGAAGAACTCGGAATGGTAAAGAGGTTATTTCATCGGCTAATACTAATGAGAGCCCAGCCACATGTTAAGGGGTAGCCAGATTTGGTTAAGGGAAGTGTTATTTGGAGCGATCGAGGATAAGGGCAACCAGCAATGACTATTCACTAAAGCAGATTACAAATCGTTAAGGGGCACCTCCCTTCATAACTAAGAGCTAGGTCGAGTGTTTTTCGGACATTTAGTACAAGCACTGAGAGAGAATCGGATCGAGAAGGTGGTGATGTTGAAGAACTGATGGAATGTCACTCGTGATGGAATGGTTGGCTAGAACTTAGAGGGGTTTAAGACAAGTTCGAGGCGGAGAATCCAAGAGAGAAACGAGTCTTCTTGCCATTGATTTGGGTGAGCAAATGGAAGAGAGTTGCCGAGTTTCTTGATCCGTGAAATATAATCAGAAGATGGGTTTGCATCGGATTTAATTTGGTTGATTTTGCCAAGAAAGTTGATGAAGAAGACAACCAAGGCTTTGATCCTGGATGAATGATGTGCTTGAATGTGTGTTCCTAAGTTCAATGATTTGAACTAATGGGTACATGTATGGGATTGTGTTGAGTGTGTAAACTTCGATTAACTGCAAGGGGAAGGAGATATGGAGAGCTTAAGAATCTATAGCAAGGTGAAGACGCATCATCACCAGAGCACACAAGTAGTGCTTGATAAAATGTCCGAGAATGCGAGAAGAATAGAGTTGCGGTTTCGGTCCGAGATAATGGAGATGTGGTTCGGCTCCGAGCTTGGGTAGACTTTAAGTAGTTTTCGCTGGGAAGGTGTTGCAGCTGTTGCCATTAAGAGGTTGATCTTTTTGGTTTGTTGGTCGGCATTACAAGGGTTCTTGAGATGAAGCGAGAAGGTGGTGCGATCTCGCATTGCATTTGGTGGATTTGGATTTAAGCCATGGATGAAGCCGGGGAATGATGGGGTTTGGTATGAATTGGTGTAGATACTCGGAGAGATTGTGATGAAAGTGCGGGTTCATAGTTTTGTGGTGTTATGGCAGTTGCAGGGATTCGAATGTGCTGGTATGGTGTTGTGTATTGCTCACGGATGGGAAAGCTATGATGTTGGTGCGATAGAGCATTTGGGATGGATGTCGCAGAGCCATGTTTGCTACGGGGCTGTTTGCTCTGGGCTGTAGCCGCAAGTGATACGCAGGTGGTATGTTGCAGCTAGAGTGCTGGTGGAATGCAATTCTGGTATGAAGAGTGGTGCCTGAGAAGAATGGCTAAAGCCTGAGCTGAGAAGAGCTAAATTGTTGCGGCAGGTATTGGTGCTGGATGTCGTTTGCATGAGCCGGTGATTGTCATGGGATGGAGCTGGTGGTGCTGTAGTGTTACAGGGCATTCGAAAAGTGAGATGGAAGTTGAGCTGTTGCAGTCTAGAATGCAATCTGGTGTTGCTGTGATTGGTTATGAAATAGTGCTGGTGATCATATAATGGAGTTGGTGGTGGTCGCGGCAAAGCGATGGCCGTTATCTTTGCTCAATGGACTGAATTGCAAATGATTTGGGTAGCCGCTTGATGTGTCGCTTCTTGAGATGGTTGCGGGGGTGGACAAGAACAAGGGAACTGAAGGTTCACTGGTGTGTGATGCCTTCCATGGAACCGGTAGTTCGAAAGAGAAGGCGGCAAGTATGACAGTCTTATGCAATGAGCTACGGAGTGCGAGAGTTGGTGGAGTTTGGCGGGGTTTTTCCAGTGCAAAGTGGTCTTTGGACTTGAATGAAGCTGTTAAGCCTGCATTGAAGCTGCGAAGAGGTTGAACTGGTACAAAGGAGGGATGGCATGATTCGAGTAGGGAGCCGCTGATGCTGTTGGAATTATGAGTTGCTTTTAGGCAGAGAGGGAGTTGTGCTGACGATTTTGGAGGTTTGAGCTTAGCTGCTACTGAGTTGAGAAGGTACATGAAGCTGGAATGGCAGTGCAGGTCAGGTAATGTTGGTGCTGTTTATGGTGAAATGCTCCAGTGTGCTAGCTATGACCTAGATGAAGGTGCAATGATTAGTTGCGGACGCAGTTCAAGGAGTGAGTTACAAAGGGGAGCGATTCTGAGATCTTTTGTTGATGAGAGTTTGAAACAGAATGTTGGTGCAGCTGCATTCGCAGGAATTGTGCGAAAACGGAGTGAAAATGGCGCGCCGGCGAGCATAGTTCCGGTAGCCGGATTTCAGAGGTTAGAGTGTCGATTGCAATATTTCAGTGAATCGCGAGGGGGGTATGAGTCGGATGCAAGAGTCGACGGCCGGACATATGAGCTACGTATCACGCTTTTGGGCGCGTTTTCGCAAGAGAGAAAGAATTGGTTTGGATGACTTTTGTGAATGTTTGAAATGCAGAGAAGGGAAGATGAGTTGCTGGGAGTGCACACTTGCTGGCGACAGTTTCCGATGACAAAAGTGGCTGAAGTCGATTTTCCCGCCCGGCCATTCGTGACAGGTGGCCTGGATTCCAGCGATGACGTCAGCCAATTCCGGCCACTTTTTGGACCCAAAATTTCAGAGACATATTTTTTCACTCCTGGGCTTGGTGGACCAACTTGGAGACGTGGTTTTGAGAAGAATCAACCTAATTTTGGGAAAGTATCCTTATGGGGAGAAAAACATATAAATAGAAAATTCTTTTCTAAACCTAGATATATCTCCATGAGGGAGACTACTACTTTTATTCTAGGGTTTAGAACCATGAAGGTTTTCTCCTTTTCTTGCTATGAACTCCTATGCCATGAGTAACTAAGTTTTTATTATTGGTTGAAGATGTAGTTGGATTTCAGCAAGTTATGATTTTTATGAATTAGTTTTCTCTCAATATTATCGTATGATTTCTACGGGTTATAATAATTGCATGATTGAAGTATTGCAATATGATTGAATGTTTGTTTAGTCGAGTCTAGAATTGATTGAACTCACATCCATATCTATAGCTATTTTAGGGTTTTTCAATGAGCCCGATAACCTTGAATACGAGTAGCATGATATGATTCTAGGTTGTAGTGATACATCCTTGTATTCATATGTAGAAATTAACCTTTGTTCGAATTGTTTTTGCGCAATGTATTTCAATTGCATTGATTAGCCTATTTAAAACTTAATGCTCTAGAATTGAACTTGATTAGCGCAAGGCGTTAGGTTATTCTTTAGGTAGATTTCACATAATGTGACCCTAATGTGTGTGTTGATAACTTTGAAATTTACGGAGTATTCTTGCAATAAGATATTCCATGGCTTTTGATGATAGCGAGATTAAATACGAATTCTATTCATATATTCATAAACTTGTTTACAATTGAAGATGAAACCTTTATCCAATATTTTCACATCCTCGATTTGCGTGCTTTGTTTATTTGCTTTTGTTTATTTTTATTTACACAATCATAAATTCTTAGGGTGTTTTATATAGTAAACCATAACAATTTGAAAACCTAGACCTCTCTGTGGGATCGATCCTTTCTTGCCCTTGCTATATTTATATTTTGAGTAGTAAGAAAGTGTAATTATATTTGTGTCGCTTACGACAGCGATCATCAACTACTAGTCTTCGATTGTCTTTAGTTGTTCAAAGACATATAAACCTGTGGTCCCCTTTGAAAATCTTTACACATGTAAGCCTTAGTATTAGAACATATTTTAACTGTCATGCACAAAGTTTAACTGAGTATGGAGTTAAGAAATTTCTGGGTGGAAGGCGACTATCAAAGGCTATTTTTAATGCTCAGAACAAGTCTAACAACATTTTTTGGAGGAACTGGGTGATAGTTTCAGAAGTAGTAAGGATTCTTCATTCCTGCAACAACTTTTTGGGTTTTGTTTTTAAAAACAGGAGATGCAATGAAGTGGTTGATACTTTGGAAAAAGAGGCGCGTACGAAGGGGATATATAAGCAAATATGGTTGCAGATGCCTGATTTCACTTCTAACTTTTTTCTTTCAGATTTTCTTTTCTCAAGTTCTGTTATGCACTGTAGTTTAGTTAATGGGGTCAATAGTATGTTGGTAGAAGCCAATATCCCAAGGAATTATCTTAAGGATAAGAGCAACCAACATACAAAGTGATCCTATGTAATCTTTTTATTTCTTTTCAATCTATGTAATTTTCAAAAAAGAAAGAGTATGTCAAAATTCAGAAAGAACATCAGCTTCATCGTTGTTGGAACTAGGCACTTTGCTTTTCAATTAGTAAAATGCTTTGACGTGTATTAACTGAAAAATGGGGGGGGGGGGTCTAACAACCAAACCCAATATTTCGCTTAGCAATCTGTATGGACTAACTCCAATATACTTTTAAGAGAATCAACTAGACAGTCAGACTCAATCTTAATCAAAAGTATATCAAAGAGTTATATCTCAATTTCTCGATTCAATCCTCATCAAACAAATAGAAATCCGCGAGCTTGATTGAATACAACAGAAATAACTTGAACGGTACCAAAGACGATGTTCAAGGATCAATCAATTTCAATCAACAACCAAAGGTTGATTTACCAAATGATTGATTCAACGCACAACTCGTGATATTTCAATTATATAACATAATATAATGCGGAAAAGAAATAAATGACACAGAAGTTTTGTTAACGAGGAAACCGCCAAATGCAGAAAACCCTGGGACCTTGTCCAGATTGAACACACATTGTATTAAGCCGTTACGCAGACACTAGCCTACTACAAACTAACTTGTCCCTGGACCGTAGTTGAACCCCAATCAATCTCACCGATCCAAGGTACATTTGCGCTCCTTACGTCTCCGATCCCAAAGATGATACTACGCATTTGATTCCCTTAGCCGATATCACCCACAACTAAGAGTTGATCGACCCAAAGTCGAAGACTTTAATAAACAAATTTGTATCACGAGAAAAGTCTATATAGGAATAGATAAATCTGTCTCCCACGTAAATACCTACGAGTTTTGTTCCGTCTTTGATAAACCAAGGTGAACATAAACCAATTGATATACCGGACTTATATTCCAACGACCTAGAAATATCAATCAACTTGATAATCTTGAATCGACTGCGAAATGAAGATATTGTCGAATCACAAACGATGAAACGAATATGTTTGTGAATACTTTTATATCTTGCCTAACCAGAGAAATTAATCTCAAGCCAATCTTATGATTGCACTCAAATACGATAGGAAACAACAAGATCGATCACGCAACCCAGGAGAAAATAGTTGGTCCTGGGCTTCACAATCCCAATGAAGTCTTTAAGTCGTTAACCTACAGGGTCTCGATGGAAACCTAAGGTTAAAGGAAAATCGACTCTAGCTTATACAACTAGTATCACACTGGAGGTGTGGGGATTAGGTTTCCCAGTTGTTAGAGTTCTCCTTTATACAGTCTCCAAATCAGGGTTTGCAATCTAAGTTACCTTGGTAACAAAGTATTTAATATTCACCGTTAGATGAAAATTAGATTAGATTTAAGCAAATATCTTTCAATCGTTAGATCGAACTTAGCTTGTTATACACACATGAAATGTAATTTCATTTAGGTTTGAGTAACCGTACCTAAACGTGTACACTTAGTTGGTTCAACAGTAGTTAACCAATGGTTAGCCATATGAGCACTTTCATATCAGCCTTATTAATCTTCACCATAACTAGTTCAAATGACTCAAAAGAACTAGTTAGATAGTTGTTCAATTGCTTAGATCTCATAGAAGTATACAAGACATAATCGAAGCAAAAATAATTTTGATTCACTTGAATCGATTCATGAACACTACTATATCCACGCTTGCAAAGATGCATTCATTAATTTATAAATGTCTTAGTTCACTTAATAAACATTTTTTTAAAAATAACCCACTTAAGTACGCATAATCCGTACGCATAGTTAAATACTGGACGAGCTTGTTTTCGCTCACAAACCTAAGAAATTCACTGGATATAAACTTGACACTACGCGCATGTGTACGCGGACTTAGCCCTGGCCATCCTAAACCAAGAAAAGTACGCATACTTTGGTTCAAGGATTTTGGACTTACACAAGTATGAATTCACATACAATGTTTATATCCAAACATGGTATATATTCTAAACTCTCATTTCAATCATTGAAACATTCTTAGAGGATGTTATATAGTTGTTATTCACAAACTATTTTTCATTAAAGCGACTTTCAAATTATTGAAATAATCAACATGACTTTCGTCACTAGTAAAGATGAACTTGGCCAAAGTGAAAGCTTACCAACACATATTTCGGGAAATAGATATGCGAGATAAACTCAGCTCGAAATAGAAAATGTGTATAATCGAAGTTTATATAGCAATACGAATTTTGTCTCAAGATAGGAGATAGAGTAGATAGACTTTTGAGTGATAGATAAGTTCAAGTATCCACATACCTTTTTGTCAATGAAGTCCCACCAGTTCCTTGAGTAGTTCTTCGTCTTTGCATGATGAATGCCGTGGAGTCTAGAGCTCAACTACAATTACTATCCTAGTATGAGACTTAGCTATAAGTAGACTAGAAATCAAGACTTATACATTTGGCAACTAAACTTGACAAATAAGCTTGAGATAGCAACGCTTATGCAGTTCGACCGAGCGTTGTTCTAACAATCTCCTCCTTTGTCAATTTTAGTTACAAAACTATCAATTCATATGGAATACAAAATAAATAAACTTTGCAGCTTCTCATCCACATGCTTGTATCACTCCCCCTTAGTGAATACTTCATATCACATGAAAACTACGCCCCCACCCCCCCACCCCTTATATAATGATCCTAAACCATATGTATTTGTGGTGTGAACTATACATTAATTCTCCCACTTTTTGGCAATAAAATTGGCAAAGGTACGAAAACTAGTGGGATCCTAATGAAATTTCCATAGAGGCACTTCATGACTAAAAGAAAGTACATACCAACTTTTTTAGATGCAATCATATAGTCGAAACTAAATGCATCATCAATGAGTTTATAAAGATACAAGATAACCCCTAAAATATTCCACAGCCGCACTCCCCACAAAGATTTGGCAATTAAGCACAAGTTCAATTAAGAACTCTACCCCATAAAATGGCATTCCCAAAGGAACAACAAGAACGACCTTACTTTCACAAGAAAAGAAGGATTTCTTTGGACATTAACAAATCACATAAGAATATGAATTTGTATCCAAAATCTCAATTAATTAACCACAAGAGAACCCATGATTAATTCAATCGGAAATGTTCACATAAGATAACTTACAGAGCCGCACAATATTTACATAAAAATATGGATCAAGGAAGATCAATACTGCGGAATAAACAAAGACTCATTCTATTATTTATCACCATTTGCACAATGACATATAATAGACTTAATCTTTGTATACAAAAGCTCATCCTATCTTCCATCAATATTTTCATAATGACATAATAGGTTTAACTTTTGTTTGTAAAAAGATCATTCAATTCTTTATCAATATATGCATATCGACATATGAAAGACTTAAATTTTGACCACGTATGGGACACTCATACCAATGCATGAACACACATGTCCCATACCAAGTTGCAATATATAAATCATAAATATTAATACTGCAAAATCATCTTCCAAATAAACTTTAGAATTTAAACAAATAAATCTAAAAATATTGAAGATGAAAATCGTAAAACATAGCTATGTGTACTCACAATAATGGATATTTCAAACCCTAGTTATCCTTCTTAAAAACACAAGAATAAAATTCTCATAAGAAGTTTCCTAGACATATAAGAATGAAGTTTCTTTGATAACATCATACCTTTGAAAGGGTCCATCATAAAAGGTATCACTGATATCCTTGATTCTTTTGACCGTAGAGACCCCATGTTCATGAGTGAGAACATTAACTTTTCGATCAACAATGCAGGCAAGATGCCTAACTTTGACACAGTCCATGATAAACTTCTTATGATTCCTGATCAAGGTGTTTGATTATCAAGGATTTTGGCCTAACCATCAATAAGCTGATTTATTTGCAGTTGAAGATTTGCAAACTCGACCCCAGAGTCATTCTGAAAAAGAATTAAATCCTTTGACAGATTCTCCAACCCAGGCGTTGTACTCTTTCCTTTCAATCATCCTTTTCAAAACAAGTTCATGAACAAAATCGCATCCTTTAGGGTCTTCTTACATCTCAAGATTCACAACTTCTTGAGGTCTAGAGGAGTTTTCCATACCTTTTTTTAATTATTAGGGAAGGCAAAACAATATAAGATATATATATATTTTTTTTAAGCAAGAGAGTAACACCCTTGTTGTGGAAACCCTGAACACTCAAGAGAGACTAGGACGATTCAGGACTGCTGAAAATACCAAAATAAAAGAGATAAATACCTATGTTTTCATATCCCACATCATCATGACTCGATAATAAAAAAAAATAATCGAGAGCATAGCAATGAGATACATAACAACAAGGAGTCAAGAGACTCTACTTTCACGTCAAAATAAAACAACATAGTCAAACATAATAAAATGGGAAAACTACAAAGAGACTTGAGTACTCCGAAAAGCCATTCTTGCATCTCTCAAGTTAGATACAAGAATAAAAGTGCATACGATTAGGGCGGTCAAGTGAGATGTAATCCCACTTTATGAGTATTGAGATGAGTCACTACAAAATAATCATCTTTAGCCACGATAAGAAACCGTGGGTAGAAAGTCAAAAAATCCGTGGCAAAAGATATATTGCCACGGCTTTCCATCCGTAACCAGTCCTGTGGCTAATTGTTTTTTGCCACGTTGGTAGCCACGGTGTTTTCCACTGTATCAGTGTCTATTGGTGCTATTTCAATTGCCACAGAATAATTTCGTGGCTAGTACTAGAGTAGATTCATATCGTTTGTGTTTATTAGCCACGGAAATAAACCACACGTGGCTCGTTCAAATATTTTTTATGCTTTCATAACAAAAGGCCATCCAAGTTATTTGATTTTTGCTTCTTATTTCACAGTTTCAAATAGTCATGAAAACAAATTTATTTAAACAAGTGATTCCAACAACATTATCCATTCATTCAACAAATATTACAAGGTTGGTAATTGATTACATTCAAACATCACAAAGAAGAGCTAAAGGAAATATATTTCAAGTCTAATCTTGAGTTTCCAACTAACAATTTAATTGAAAACTAAAAATTAAAATTAAATTTAAAAATAATTAACAGGGGATGATGTGACATTCCTTCACTTCCAATGTGAATCAACAATTAAATCTCCATTCCGGACTTCAAACATATCATTTAGTGAACCTAGGGCATAAATAGGTACGGTTACACATCAATGGAAACTTAATACACAACAAAATAAAAAAAATTGATCTTTTAGATAGAAGCATTAACTTACCCAAAGTGATTAACATGCCAAGTTAAATCGAAAGCAACTAGTCAACCAGAATGCATTAAAAACAAAAGGTTTTACCGTAGAAACATATTCAGTTTCATCAAATTCCATCCTGCAACTCTTAAGGAAGATTTACCTGTGTTGAAAAAAGAAAAATCAAGAACTATGAATGTCAGACTCTTTTTATAGCTACCACATGTTTCAATGATGGTGGTGGTTACTCTAATGAGCTTTGAGTTTCATGGAACAATCAGAATGCAAGTTCAATTACAAGGCAGGAAAAGGCACTTACAAGAACAATGACAAAACTTGTCAACTCAATCAAAAAGGGTGTGCTAGCGCCCAAAAATTGCTTAACACGCTAAAAGGTAGCATCCATAAAAAACAAGTAATAGACACAATACCATAGACATTTGCTATGTGCAGTTAATTCCGAAAAGAGAACTATTGGCACACAGACGCCCAACCCATTCATCTCATCCTACAATAAGAAAAACCAACTC
This sequence comes from Papaver armeniacum, assembly GCA_023531295.1. Taxonomy (NCBI): domain Eukaryota; kingdom Viridiplantae; phylum Streptophyta; class Magnoliopsida; order Ranunculales; family Papaveraceae; genus Papaver; species Papaver armeniacum. Next base: position 123,793 of record JAJJWW010004952.1, read on the forward strand.
GGGTTTAAACATCCAAATGGGATAGCAAATAAGTCAACTGAAATTAAGCTTAGACCATAAGAGAAACATAAAAGACACAAATTCCACCACAAGCGCTTATAAACCATATATGAAGAGTAAGAGCTAGAAGACTTAAAGATCTATAGTTACACCAATCAAAGAACTTAAATGATACTCTGTTATATGTGTACAACAACAAAATCACAATATTTTTAATTACCATAATCGAAGTTATCTAATGTTAAAGCAAGTTCTTTAATTACACAATTCAAAGTTTGGTAAAATGGAACCGAAATGTATGATATTTGTACCAGAAATCAAAGGAACAAGTGATTTATTTCAAAATGAGATAAAAATCAAGGGACTTAAATCCCACAACTACCACTTAACTATTTGATAAGTGCAACCAATGCATTCGAAATGACCATTGGCACGAAAACAAGTATCTCTAAGACTCTAATTTTAACATATGAAATTGGCTTGATTGAAAAATTACCATATAAGAACTTCATCATTTCCAATTCAAGAGATCATTAGTCAATGAATGTAATGGAATTTCTTTAAATAGGTCTTCTCGAGATAACTATTGATATGAGGAACATATGCTGACTTTCGATTCATTAAGTGTATGTAATAACGTCGTCGTCCGTTGTGACCTAGAGAAATGAAGATGAGCCCTTTGCACCAACACCACCACCACCCGCCTCTAAAGCATTTGTATGGGCTAGCATATTCAAATACACCCGCCATCGAAGGCAATATATTTTAATTTATAGGCTCAAACCAATTTTAAAAGAAAAATAAAATTCATGTAATTGAAAAATTAAAACAAAGTCTAATGTTGTTGGAACCTTAATAATACTCTAATACAAAGATAATGCATAATTATAGTATAAGAAATTTATCATCACCATTGAATTTAAATGATTATGAATAACACCGAATTACAATTTTATAACTAAATTCAAAGTCTGTGTTTTGATATAAAGTGAACATTTATGACAATCGTGCTGTGAAATCGAAGGAACGAGTACCAAAAATTTCTTACCAATTTGGTGGAAATACAACCCAAGCTAAGAATCTAACAACTAGAAAAATGAGCAACACCACCACCATTCCAAATTCAAAATTTTCAGTTTGAAATTATTCAATGATTTCCATACTGAAATCAAACAAACAAGCAAAGAAAACTTTTACCGCCTTGGGGAACGTACACCTAACCGAAAATCATGAACCTCACAGAAGAGAAAGTCAATCCAATCCTTATTTTCAAATTAACTTCGAGTTACCATGAAAGATTAAACTACAAGTACAGATAGTAATAATTCTCACTATATAAGCAACAACCTGGAACCAATCTCTACCCGTCTCTCTAAATGAAGTTGGGTCAGTTATCTTAAAATATCGAAGACAATCTCCGATTACATGGTACCATATAAACATATAGCCATAAAAGTTATTTTAAGGCTGAATTTAAAATGAAATTCTAAGTTTGGATTTATTATAAACTCAATATGAAGGATAATTATACCTGAAATCAAAGGAAGTAAGGAATGGTCATACCATCAAAGAAGTACCACCAGACATGTAAACCAAAAGAAGAAATTGATTGATTTCTTGATTTCATCATTCCAACATCAAAGAAATTGTTTAAACCAAACCATACAAAAAAATGAATGAAATAAAATTAGGTGAATGATTAAACCAACTAAAATTATTTTGCAATCCTACAAATTAGAAAATCAAAACCGATTTTACATAAAACCCTAACTTACTTGCAGGACTTCCCCTTCATTGCGTAGAGAAATTTAAGGATCGGTTTATTTAATTTTGATATACATAATCGAATAAACGATTGGATTCTATTAATTTTGATGTATACATAGTCGAAGAAAGAGGAAGAAGTCTAGAAGAAGAGGGAGAACTCGGGAGTTACTTTCTCTTACTGGTGGAACTTGGGTTGTTCTAGCTGAGTTGCGGAAGATAACATAGTGGAATAAGATTAGTCTCGACGTTACCCACGAAAATTTCGTATATATGCCCAAAAAAATCCCACAATACCTACGGCCCTATGTCGGACCGAATCGGTTAGCACGTACCTAACTTGTAAAGCTATGGTATGTTGGATGTCGTGGCAAATTCTCATATTTCGTAGCTAATGGACTGACCGCAAATTCTCATATTTCCGTAGCTAATGGACTGACTTATTGCCATGACTCAAAGCTAAGATTTAAACAAGTATATATATACAACCCAAAATGATTGTAAACAGCAGAGACTTCATATGTTACACTGAGCACAGCCAACATTATTTTTCTACGACAATGATGCAAGTGATGATAATGAAGTGGAAAAGTAATGAAAGTGGTCTGCAAAGACGATACAAGGATGGATGAAGTTTACAAACTAAACTACGAGGATGCCACAAGAAGTTGTATGATAAAGGATGAGGTGAATTAGCTTGAAATAACAAGATAAGATGCCGAATGTATTCGAGATGGATTAATGCTAAACATTAGGATACAATGGCATCTATGCATCGTTATCAACTACAAACAGTAACTACTACAAAATATCTAATATGATGAACAAAGTACGGTGGATAAGATTATGACAATGCACTTAACATAGAGTTACACTAAAAATGGAAGATGCGGATATTTGAAAGATTAAAACTACCAACGTGACGTAATGCATTATATGAATGATGCGGCTAAATTACATTCGTTAATGACCTGAAAACAAGAAAAATTTTAGACACATATATACAAGGATGTTTGAAAAATCGGTAAAGTGGAGCAAAGAAGTTAGAACTACACCGCCACCGAACTCCCCCGCAATGCGCGCCAAAAACTTGGGGTGATAAGAAAGAAGATACCATAATTATAATCGCAAGTGCATATTGCCTTATTGTGTATAGAGTAACACAGTCGATCCACATGGACAAGGTGGGTGTAGAGTTGATTCCCAAGTCTTACTAAACCGATTCAAAAGAAAAAATAGCGAAAGGTTGTTTTTGTTGGGTGTCTATATGACTAAATGATGATATGAAATATAAACTAGAATGCGTAAACAAATGATAGAGGATTTAAACACACAAAAAAAGAAGTATTAGGCGCCGATTCCACCGCTAACCTAGGCTAGATAGTTCGGCTTTATGGATATTATTCTTGTCCTTTTAATGAATAATGCATGAAGATTCGTGTCCGCTCGTCATGGTCAAGGTGATCCAAGATGGATGATTAATCACAACCAAAGTATTCATCCTAAGTAATAATTGTCCGATTAAAAGCACAAATATTCAAAAGATAAATCAATTCATTTAAACAGAGTTGCAGCACAACAACATAGAATTGTTCCAACTACCTAGGCTGCATATAACAAACAAGGTGAAAGTAATATGTTGTAGTACAAAGATTAAATCTACCCCTTAAGCAATTAAGCACAACAAGAACCAATTCATAACCAAAATTATCTCGATGTTAAATTAAGAGTTTCATCTAAGCCCTAGCAAAAGATGTTTAGAACATAGCCGATAAAAAACAAAGATGAAGCTTTTGATATTGATAAAAATGGAAACACTTCTTTCAACCGAGTTCCTACTAACTCATAAACATAGATGGAGACAAGGACCGTGAACCGGTTTCTACTCCTCACCCTTGCATGATTTTTTTACACAACAAAACAACCCCTATTTATACAACCATTCTTTCCAAAATCTTCAACACAACCCCCAAATACACAATATAAAATTAAGGTTTTGTTCTTTGAAACTCACCACTTTTCAAGACTTCCTTCCCTTCAACAACCGCCACCGCATTTATCCCGGCTCTATTTAAATGATGTTGATGATGTAGAGGTTCAAAAATTCAGACCTAGCTTTCATGCATGACCTTGTCTTTGACTAACCCCACCTGTGACAAAACTTCATTATAAAAACTCACCCTAGTTTCATTGATTGCATGCCGATGTTGAGATGTTTAAAATCAAATCCCTAGCTTATCCTATAAGTCAAAAGCCTAGGGTTTTGTTGAATCGAGTGTAAAGAAAGGTGTAGAAAATAAGCAATTGGTCCGATAAGGGAAAGATGGTGATGGGAGGTATGGGAAGGAGTACCGAAATTGACAGTGATTTGGTTCTCGAAGGGATTGATAGAGTTGGGGTTGTCCCTGTTCTTTGTGAAAGAGGGTGCGGCTTCACAGGAGAAATGGAAAAGAAACAACCTCTTGTTTTCACAAGAAGAGCCTAGGTTAGGCTTTGCAGAGTTATCAGTGGGAAAAGTTTGGCTGCTTACTTAATATCACACCTTTCCTTGGATATTAACCGTGCTAGCTTCTTCTCATTTAATCTTTACTTGAGCCGGTGAGCAAGACCAACTTATACTTTGTCGACACCATCCTTACTCTTTGGTTCACCATTTGAAGTGAAAGTACCTACACCACAACACAAGAAAATGAGATTATTCCGACAAGATTACCCACTAATGAACAAATTCCCAAAATACAAGATTTGATATAAAATGAGAAATTATAACACTTGGGATGTGATAAAAGACAACAAAATGATCTATAAATATGCATTATTAGGCATCGATCAATATTCCGCAAGGAATTTGAAGAATATCAAAATATGATGAGTGCCTATGCCTCTCTTCATATTGTATCAAAACTCAAGCTCCTAGATGAATTGTTCAAGAGATAGAGCCTAATGAGTATTTAATCTCCCGCCCGCATTATTCACTAATGTATGGCTTGCTGAGTATTTTCCTATGCTATGTTCCCACTGAACTCTTTAATGTTGACATGACATGACGATTAATGTTGGACGTTGTGCCAAAGTGAGCATGAATCTCCCGAAGTGTCGTGGATTGAGATCCGCATGAAAGTACTTAATCAAAGGCACGTCGCCGCTTCCTCTCGAGAATAAAATTGGTAGTTTTTGTGTCGTGCCGCACGTAATTCATCAAATTTGATTAATTTTGTGATAGCTTGCAAAATTCAAATTTTAAACCCAATTTGCAAAAATTAGGTTTTGGGTCGCACAATATCTCGATCCCTATTGGTCGAGATTAATCTACAAAAATTAGGTTTTTGCGCCGCAATATCTCGATCCCTATTGGTAGAGACCAAACCTAGACAAACTAGGAAATTAATCCATCATAGATTAGTAGTGGCCAGTGGATCCTACCAAAAGTTGGAAAACAAGAAATAAAGGGAAGCACGCAAATAAAGGCAGTAAGTGCAAGGGAGGCGCCGATCGACCCATGTGCTACATTTTTAGACCCATATTTTTATTAGCTAGGCCTCGCTATTCTCGCACAATATTGTTTTAGACCATTTACAGAAATACGAGAAATCTGATCATCCGGAGAATAAATGCGGCTAAAGAGAGGCAAATGAAGTTTGCCAAAAATGAGCAAAGTGAGTCACAGTAACATAGCCTCCAATGTGGCTAGCCTGGTATGTTTATAGCACCACTCAAGCCCGGCTCGCTAGTGGCTACAGAGAAACAGTAGATGTGGCATCATTTTCTACCACAAATGTTCAAGGCATCTGAACAGCCTATTGCGTCAAGGCAAGCAGAAGAAATTCATTTCAGCGCAAGCAGCTGGGAGTTTTTGTCCGATAGAAAGAATCTGAGCTCCAGTTCTTCCTCGTCGACGCTGCCAACGAGATGGAGACTTCAACTGTTGGAATTTTCATTATCTACAGCAGCAACTGATGTGTGGAGTTTTTTTATGGGTCCGATACAGGCGGAAATTCTCGATTGACCAAATTGCAGCAGCAACAGCAATGGAGTTTGGGGGAATGATTGCATGGACAGATATGATTACCTCAACTGCAGCAACAGATGGTACCTGAGACAGAAAATATGCGTATACCTAATGTTTGATCGATTGACTGAGAGAAGAAGGGAATTGTTGATATGAACTGGAGACTGGGTTTGGTCGATGGTTACAGTCGGGAATAAAGATGGAGCCAATATCGATGAACTAATGATTGCGCTACAAGGGTTGGCTGAAGTTGGTGATCGGTGGATGAAGATGTTGCTGCTGTTAACCTGGAAAGAAAGGCAACAGACGGACAGAATTGGTGATGTGGTTTGCCAAAACTGGCCTGAAGTTTGATCGTATATGAAGCTATGGAGAATGAATTGGCAGTACACGGGGAGAAGTACTAGTTTTGCCAAGATTCAAGATGGGTCTGGGAATGAGTTTACTGCCATGAATTTTTGCTGTTTAGGAGAGGGTGAAGATGGGTTTTCAAAGGCAAGATGCAGGCGATGCCGCGATGGTGTTTTGCGGCTCTTCATGGTGGTATTGATGCCGAGAATTGGATGTATGTGGGCTACGATCTGTGGTGCTTTCGATCACGGTACTGACTAAGAACGAATTTGTTAGCTTTTGTGTATTGGCTAATGGTTCTGTGTTCATTTTTATGGTGCTCGGTATTTCGATGTCGACTACACAGAAACATCAACCGGGAATTGGATTCATGGGATTTCTGGACGAGTAAAAACTTAAAATGATGATTCAGTCAACTGGGTTTGTATGGTTAGTTAGCATTTTGCTTAGCTACTGCAACCGGTTGAGGTGCTGACGAGGAACAACAATACAGGCAGTGGACGGACCAAAATGGAATTTCGGCAGTGGAGCCTTCGGGGTGTTGGAAAGATTCGTTTTGGAAAGTTTAAGGCGGCTAGAAGCTGAGAGGACTGAAGATGGTGGCTGCAAAGGAAATAATGCAGCAGGTTGCTTATACAGAACTTGGGAATTTGTTGTGTAGGAGACGGTGTTGGACGTTCTCGAAACAGGCGTGGGTTAAATGGTCGCTGTGCTGGCAATGTTTGGAAGACATGAATGAGATGAGAGGTTTGGCTGCGAACTGAACGGGTGAAAAGATGGAGCTGCTCGGGGATAAGATAAGAAAGTTAGGTGGCTTATGTTCCGCATGGATTAGTTGCAGGCAGTGGTGATTGGGTTTTCGAGTCTCCTGCATCCACAGAATTGTGGGGTTTTCTGATGCTTTTAACTTCAGTTACCAGTGGGCGATTCTCGAGTTGTTACAGTAACTGCAATGGAAATTGAAGATGGACAATGGAGCAGTCATGATGGGATTCTACCCATTTCCGGCGTCGATTACTGGATGTTTGATTCAAGTGGAGTCTGGGGCTTATCACGGTCTGCAACTTGGGTGAATGTCGATGGAGCAAAGTAGGTTTCTGTCATTGGATGCGTTGTCGCTGAAAGCAGCACTGAAGATGTATGTTCTTGGTGGATCGTGTTTACACTGAATGCATCAAAAGCTAGGTACGATGATGACCTGAGTCGAGAAAAGCAAAGCTGGTGATGTTCGAACTCAGTTAGAAGAGGGCTTTCAATTTGTCAGTTGTTTGTGGATGTGTGAACGCTGGGTCTGTGCGATGATCCGCGTGGTCACAAACAATCTCAAATATGAATTGAATATATGCATTTCTAAAATGTGAATACAAGGTAATAAGCCTAGGCGGGGTGATGACTCATAGATTCCAACTCCATAGGTTTGTCATGATCTCGCCATCATCCCCTGCATCGGTAGATCCGAGACATTAACACATGCATGAAAACCACATAAGTGCTAACAATAAAGGAGATCAGCGATTTACGTGGTTCAAAGACTAAGGCCTACGTCCACGGATCCGAGTTATTCACTATGAAATAAACGATTACAAAGGAACAAAGGGGGAATGATTTATGCGATTTATAGAATGATTCTCCACAAACGCTCACTTACTTCTCACTATTCTCTCTCCTATACCTTCCCTCTAACTTCGTCTTGATCCCCTTCAGAGGGAAGGACATACCTATATATAGCTTAATTTGAGTGGGACCACTTGTCATGGAAATGTTTGAGACCTTATCTTCAAGGCTTCACGTCAGGCCCGCATGGACTCCTCCGTCACTCCGCGGATTCTACAATGCCCAAGTTCATTACGCCGATCAACCTTGTCTTCTTCGTTGGTTGTCCGACACGTGCCCTCCGATGCACTCCTTTAAATGTTAGTGGTTGGAGCTGGCATGCACGCGCCAGTGAAGCGGCCCTCTCTTGTCACGTCCGTGTCGGGCTGGACTATCCCTAGCTGCTCGACAGTGTCTCATCGTGTGATGGGGTAAGGTGACTCTTGGTGTTCCGCATGATTATCCGCCTTGATGTCCCTTCATCTTGTCCGTCGGGTCTTGGACAGATGGCACGTCATCTAGACACCATGGGTGCCCCTACGTGGCTGGCCCTCTTATGACTTGGCCTCCACGCGGGCTCCGCTAGTACACGTGGCGATGGAGATAAAATAAGTGTACTTACAATTTGCCCATCTTCTTCAGGATCGGGCGTTAGCTTTAGTGGGAACAAGAATCGTGTGGTACGTTTTATCTCCTCTCATAACTTCTCCTAAAAAGGTGTTACCCGCATTTATTGTGCACGTTTCCCTTACCCGCTATAACCGCCCATTGGGTAGTGGACGGTTTTTCTTGTTCTTATTTAAGAGGGGAGAATGAGAGAATGTGAATTAAATTCACATTCTCGTTTATTCCGTTCCATTGTCTTCTTCTCCTTCTTAACTTCCTCTGACACCAATCGTTATCGCCGCCGCCGTTACCTTTGTAGTCATCTTTGTCGCTCGCCTGCCTCGCTATCGGGCTGCGTCGCTACCATCGCGCCATCTTTGTTGCCGCTTTATTCTTTCGAGGTTCGCATGGTTTTTCCTTCCGTTTAATCGCCATGTCCAACCCTGAGTTCTTGATTTTCCGTGATGCGCCGGTGATGAGTTTAATCTTATGTATATCCAAGGATTTGAGAATTGATACCGCTAAGTCGTATGTTTCAGTACTCGCCGATCTTATTTTTTTCTTCTTTGGATTTTGAGTAATAGTTCGAGAGTTTAAGTAATTACAGATGGAGTCTAGGGTTTTCTTTACGTTTGTTGTCGTTTCTGAGAATTTCTTATTTTTCGATCTTATTTGTCTCTCGACTTGCGCTTTTATTTGTGTTTGTGTCCGTAGGTATGTCCGATCATCCGCGTGTTCCTTTACCAAACGCCCTCCGTCGAGTCCTCACAGTGTCTCTCTAATGATTCCCATGTTAGGGATGAAGCTTTCGCCTTCACTTACCCATGGTAATCCCCCGGAAGGACGAACGTCTTCATCCTCTCGGTCGAGGTCTTCACTTAAAAGGGGTGATCAGCCACGGGGTCTAGATATGCCGTGAATCGCCTAGAAATGGGTCTCCGAAGAGACAGAGACTCGCGCACCGATCCTCTAGATGTACAACCTCTCCGTACCAAACTTCCACCACTGACTAATCCACCCGTGCTAACGAGTAAGTCGACCAAAACTCCGTCTTCAAAGAGAAAGGTCAGGAAATAGAATCCTGGAGACGAGTTCCCAAGAAGAAGGCAAATGATCTCATGATACTGCTGTTCGGAGATGCTCTTCGAGGATGATCTCCGCTGCTACTTTTCGACCTTTACCTTGGGCAAGGTTTAATGCATATTGATCTTGAAGCTAAATCAAGCATTGTTTCGCAGACTTCCAAGCGCTATTTGTATGCCCTCGACAGATGAGAACTTTATGAGATGGTTACCAATTATCGCAGATGGGATGTCTTCATTTGGTCGTACTTCCACCGTGGGTGCTTTACAGGCCGATTTGATGTTGTCTTCTTATATAGATTTCCGTGATGATTTCTACTATTATCTGTCTTGTCTAGCCGACTCGCCAAGAAAAGCCAGCACCGTGGGGTGCAAGAGCGGCTGACAGAGGGAACTATCTTCGTACATCTCCGAGTGTAATGCTATCTTCGTAGTAAGGGAGGCGGAACGACGATGACCTCGCTTTATGCCCCTAAGTCCAGAGGAGGAGAGTGGGGTGGCATACTCCCGAGAATTTCCAACGAATCTCTTCTGGAGATTACGTTACCAGTGAAGCACCTCGTAAGCCGTGGTGCTGCTGAGTCGCGCTGAACATCAAGCCTTACGGGAAGGGGGGAAACTAAGCCTTGCTGAGCGAGGTGAGTGATTCCAAGATGGCTAGGGTTCACTGTGCATCGATTTTCGGCTCTTCATATTCCCGCTGACGAGAGGTAGTGCGTGATCCTTGATTATGAATGATCCTGCCATTGTTCTTGGAGTTGTTGGTCCGTGGGCCTATGGTTGGAGTCCCTGGACCCCATGGTTGGCGACCTCTCGTCGATACTGGGTCCTCATCGCTAAGCTTCTCCCAGCTCGTTATGCCCATTATTGCCCTCGGCGAGATGAGCTGAAGGTATGGACTTTGCTTATAATCGCGATGTTGATGTCGCGGAAGACGAGGATATCTCGATTAGAGTGTAAGCTGGGTAGCACAGCCGACAAGCCTGACCAATCACAGCTGACGCTAAAATTTGAGCACGACCCGAAGGCCCCGGCCACGTGACTTAGCCAACACGACACGGCCACGTTAGTTAAATGGGACGTCTTTGGGTTTGACTAATTGGCACGGTAGCAGTGACGCACATCACGCGGCACGGATAAGCACGTGGCCCGATTCGACTACATCACGTTAAGAGAGCACGTCCAGTAACATGTACAAATACACCATATAACAAGGCATAATACATCACATTTTTGTATATTTCACAAAAAAGTCACTATTCTACCTAGTTTTTAACATTTTATGTTGGCTTATTTATAACAACACATATAATACAGCTTAATATTTGGAAAATATATTTCAATATCGTTGTTATAATGTAAGTCACCTATATTTAACTAGAACATTAATTTACATGACAATAATCCAAATTTATATTTGATGGGCTATTTCTTTTTATTGAATAAACTTGTTTAATTTTACTTGAAATAATTGCAAATGATATGTTGTCTAATTAAATTCTTGTGATAATGTCACGACTTAATGTATACATCAAGTGATTTCGGATTGTTTGCCTATGCGTGTGCACGTACAGCATTACGGCACGGCACGTTATGTGCGTTGTGTTGTGCCCGATGAAATTTCATCTTTGTACGCTAACTTTGACTAGTAAAAGCACGCATCACGGCACAACACGTTCAAATCGTTGGCCGCTGGCCCTGCAACCGGCACATGGCACGTGAAGCGCGCGACTTCGTGTGCTGCGGCGACACGTTTACACCTACA
>JAJJWW010004953.1:0-74452 GCA_023531295.1 Papaver armeniacum
ACGCTATATGCATTTTATGCTTTTGATAGAACCCTTGATCAGAGTAAATATAAGCCAAGTGAAGTGATCACGATAATGCTTGTCAACAATATGCTCATAATTTTTTACGTATCAACTTCATGCCTTCATATCAGAGCCTATAATTTAGCTCATAATTACCAATAAAGAAGATGGATAGTGTTTAATGTTGTATAAGTCTTTCATATTTTTTCTTGGATTGATATTTCCTGAATTGCTGTTAGCTGTTAAATCAGTTCTGTTTCAACAAGATGTCACAAAAATTTGGATAAAGCTTGTTCTTGTAGAGTTCAATTTCCTTTGATCAGCAGTGAAAACTGCCTATTCCTTTCTATTGATAACTTAAACAAGAGAGGCTGTGAAATATAAGATACATTGTGTTGTTTCTGTATTACTCTATCACTAGAAAAAATCTGGGGTTGTTTCCATAGTAAGCTTCCTTCAATATAATTAACCTGGAGACCAAGGGATTCTCTGTCTCTAAAGTGCAGGAATAGAATCATGATGCACAAGAAAAGAAAAATGGCCTACAGGTGTTATTTTTGAGCTGCTGGACTATTTGGTGAAAGAAACAATCTGAGTTATGGCAAAGAAAAGGCCAAGATCTGTAGATACATTCAGACACACAGTAACAATCTCCTTGTTTAAAGATTCTGAATTCTTCTTTGATTTCCAAACAGGTGAGATCCTCTTAGTAAGAAATAATGTGCTAGTCCTTTTATGTTATGATTTTCAATGAATGCTGCACTTGCAACCTCTTTAACAGCACTTGAATAAGTTACTTACACTACATGTTTCCGCGGTAATAATATTTGTTTCCTTTCAACTTTTGACATAGTGGACAAATAAGACTACAGCATGTTGTCAAAGTTTTGATTTGATTAATGAAATGAACCCTAAAAATCATTCATCAATTCTCTTTGCTTTATTTAATTTTCTCCCTATTCTTTGGATTTGTTTTGCTTTGAAACCAAACCTAAGGTGCGAAAAGTCGTTTTATGCCCGCACGTAAAATTCATCCACTGCGTTGTAGCTCAAGAAGTTGTAATATACAGTGTAGGCTCAAGAAGGCTTGCTCATTGGGCTGCAATGCTTCAGTCCAACATTCAATTGGGATTAGTCCAGGGGCATTTTAGTAAATTGAATGCGTTTCGTTAACATCAACCACAAACCCTGGAATCTCAGTACATATTGAGCGAAAGACAGGAGAGTGGAGACTAGCAGTGGGAGTGAGGCAGCGCTGAGGGAAGATCCAGCAATGGAAGTCATCTTATACTATAATAAAGAAAAGGGGTCTTTTTGTACCGTGGACCCCTTCTTTTACTAAAATATCCTTAACTTCGCAAGATACTATTTGCAAAACAACTTCGTTCTGATCTTCGTTTTCTCTCTCGGTTCACTTCTTTCTTCTTTAATTCCTTTTAGTCCCTCTTTCTTCTTCGTACAGACAAATTTCCTCTACTCAGAATCCGAGCTCCCTCTTTTGATTTAGTCTCCTACCATATTTAATCTATTTTATTCCTCTTTTTCAAGTTACTTAACCGGAGTTGCTGCTCCGATTTAGGTTTAAACAAGTTAATTCACCTGATTTAGGGGTTGTGCTTCAAAATTCACTTGATTAAACCATTAAGTTTGTGAAAAAAACTTAATTCATCCATATTCATCTATAGCGGTCGTGAATGGGTACGTTTTCATCCTTTTTTACTTTTTATGCTCTTTGTCGATGATCATCTCTTGATTGTCAGGTTTCGAATAATAATGAGTTTGTTTGGTACATAATTACATCCATTGAACATGAAGGAATTTTTTAGGGATATGCCGATCAAAATTGGGGGATTTCGTTTTGATGTAAATTGTTAAGGTGTTTCTCAGAATTTATATGCTTTGAATTACTGGGTTTGTATGTTTTTTACAGTATGCTAAGTCAGTGGGGAAAACATGTATAAATGGCTGGCTTTTATGAGTTGTAATTTATACTCCTACAAAAATGAAGTGGGTGGATTTATCTGATATACGTATTTTAGCTCCAACATATGGCAGCACAATGCAATATTGGCTATTTGTAGGTTTTGACTCAGCATGGGCAGATTATGCTTTAACTATATACAAAAATAGGATGGAACTTGCGTTTCCACAAATAGAAAGTTGGGACAGATATCTTTGGTTTATAATGCACACGTTTCTGAAACCAAAGAATCATCTCATAAATTGGTCATATAATGCGCACAAAAGACACATAAAGCTAATTTAGAGAATGGCGAATTGGCGATGATGTAGAGGTAGTGTGAGAGTGGATGATGGTTAAATTTGAAATGATTGCCAAGATGGAGTAGTGTGAGCGTCGAGAAGAGAATGAGAGTAGTTTGAACGTCGTGAAGAGAATGAGTCAACTTCTAAGCCGTGGCATACATGTGTTTGAGATATATGCACTTGCAATCTGTTACTCCCAATCAATACCTTCATTTCTTTTTCAAAAAGCCAAAAATGATTGCGTTTCTTTCTTATATGAACATTACTGGCTATATTCGCATCAGGTAGAAACTAGAATTACTATTTAGCTTGATGCAATTTGATTTTCTGTGTGGTAATATTATTATGTGCATCCTACTGGTGTAGGACATGTATTATCTTACAATTTTGTTATGTCAAGTAGAAATAATATATTCTTTAACAACAATGTCATATTGTTTCCAGTAGATGTTGAACTCTCTTACTGTGAGATGAAACTTATTTTTGCTTAACTGTGTTACAGGTTGAAATTGAGGAGAAAGCTGAAGTCATGTTTGGTGAACGAGGTCTAATGCTGGAAAATATAATATTTTCTAGCAAATGTTTTTTTTGAAGTAAACTGAAGAATGAAATTCATATGCTATGGTTGGTGTTATATAAAGATGGATATTGTCAGTTAGAATCTACAACATCAGCTTCTTGGGGAGTCAGAAGGCTTGATTTATTCCGATAAATTCGGTTGAAGGTGATTTTGATTAACTGGGTGCTCGAGATGAACTGTTAAATTGTTGCATAATAGCAAGATACTATATGATCCTTAATTTCAGTCAATTTTTTTGTCCATTTTTTGATAGGGGAAAACCGTTTATTAATTCCAGGAAGTTTTTGTGTTCTGATGTGATGGGTGATATTGTTGCTCAACATGTGAGTTTGAAAAAAAAAAACCAATTTTTTATGTCTTAGATATTATTCTGTGTTGGGAAAACTACAGTATGAAGTGCATCAAAAATAAATTTTGTGTAAATGGATGTCATAGACTGAAAATTATTGAATGAAGAATTTGATTTCTTTTAACCGGAACGGCAGGCGCATCGCGCGTGCGTCTAGACTAGTGTAAATTGATAGAAACTTTGATCAAAATAAAATCAGCCAAGTGCTTTTCAATAATTTATCTATAAAGAAGACTTAGTGTCCGCTGATGTTGTATGAGTCATCTATATCACAAACTGTTGGAAAATTGAGTACAATTCCGTATGTATATGAATAGAAAATCCTTGGTCTAGTACCGGTTTGGATTTGGGTTGTATATAATGGTTTGGGCTTAATCTTAATTTAGCATGTTAGTTAAGTTAAGTCAGTTTTAGTTTTACAGTTAAAACTAAACAAACCTAAAACCAAAAACGTACAGGGAATTCAATTAGGAATTGAAAGACGCAACCCTTTGGGAAAATCCTTCTAGCATCATGACTCTTAATTGAAGAGGTATTTGAAGCATCATGATTCTTCATGAAGAGGTAATAGTAATTTCTATAAATACCCTACACACACTTAGGGAAGATCTATCGATCAGAAACCTAATTATTATTCTTCTGCATTCTAAAATCATCTTCCAAGTTTTATGTCAAAGAGAGTTCATCACTTTAAGTTTGGCTCGCCGCTTCTCAAAGTTTGGAGTGCTACTACCTCGAGAAGATAGTCTTGTATCCTCGGGAGACAGACATCGATAATCCGTAAGCACCAAAAGCGGGTGAATTGCTCTTTAAGGCTAGAGGATATAATCCTTGCCTCGACTTTGATTTTTAATTGGGTTTATGCTTCTTCTTCTCTGTTGTTTTATTGCAGTTTATACACAAGATTGCCAACAATCTTAAGACAGATATTATGCTTATTATCTTGTGTACTATACACGAATTGATTGATTTTTGTTTCATTGACTGCACGCATACTGATAAAATTGGTGTCTGTAGTCGTTGTACATTGCAGGTCGCAAAACTTTGATTGCTTTAGTTGAAATTTGTTTTTACAGTACGTACAGGTTCTTGTCAATTTGAACAAGGACTAAAATTGATACTACTGGTGAGATTATATGGCTTTGATTAGTGGCTTGCAGATGTGATTAAAAATTCAATTGGTTTGTCTTTATTACTTGTTGAGATTTTGGTGGTCTACTGTTCAAATTTCCATCTCGCTGGATTACTCAAATTCAAGGCTGAATTTTATGAACCCCACTTAGGGTCCCGTTTGAATGGTTTCTTCTACAGTAGTTTAAATTGTTTCGTCGCTTCTGGATTTTTGTTCTTCCTTTTTACCGTTAACGTACGGAACTCTCAGTCTGTGTCGTTTCAGTGTGCCTTGTTTCCTAACAAAGTATTTTGGAAGTTCTTACACAGTTAAATATGATGGCAGTGAAGTCAATTTGGTTGAAATTCTCGTGAATGGTAGATTGATAGCGGGGTGACGAGCCATATTTGTGCAGATACTACATATTCACTTCTTATCAAAGTGTGGAAAATGAAAATAAAAACGGTTGACCTCCTCTCAGTTCTTTGAAATTTTCTAACGGTTTTCAATTAGTTACAGACGCATCCCTCTTCAAGGAGACGTGTCTTTGTCCATCCTTCATAAACCGTTTTGTAGGAAAATGGTATGTACTCTGAGTTGACTCTTGAACAGAAACGAAGATGCGATTTATTTGGTCGCTTAGCCGAATAATGCTTTGTTTCACATGATGGTTTGAGTCAAAGTGGAGATACCATATGTATCTACAATATAATGATCACATCAAATTTCAGAGTTGGCAAGTGAATGCCTAAAAGGATTCGACTGACTGTAAAGAAGGATTTTAAGGAAGAGGCAGTTGAAAAGCCACTATTACACAACAATATACAACTTTGGCTTGATTGGGTTGTACTCAAATTCTGATGGAATGTATCCGGTCAAAAATGGACATGCATTGTAAGTGTTGATCGTGGCATGTCATCATTTACCGAAAGTGGAAGGGCAACATCAAGAGATTGGTTAGTCAGGAGAATTGGCACACAAATCTCACGGGTCTCATGGTCCGCACGGAGATCCCATTCCAGCTTGAATCTCACGGGTCTGGTTAAAAACTCAAGATTGAATTTCCCGACACCATTTAGGATTCCATTTAAGTGCTATCCTTTCATGGCTGATCACGATAACTGCCATGTGAACGCACCGAATGGGTTCCAAATTTGTGTCTGTTCGTGGCTAGTTGACATGAATATGATATTGATGACCCTTGGAGATTAGATAATACGATTCCCTGACGGTTTTGTGGCCATAATGATTTGCTTGGACATACTTTTGCATGATCGTTGCACACTCTGGAACATGGTTGAGCAGAGCAATGTGCCTGTTGGTATACCCAATTCAAATTAACGTGTCTTCCTAAGGGCAACCATTCGAGGAAGCACCTTTCACTTTCTTCACAGTTGGTTTAAGTTAAATGATTTGAATTAACATGGCAGTTAGAGACCAATTATTGTGACTGCTTTTTTGCTCTCAAGCCTTGTTAATTTGAGGTGATGTCAAATTCTCAAAATCCAACTTTCTCAAATGGTCTTCCTTTCTCTCTCTTGGGGATACTGACACGATACCCGTGATTCTCTCGTTCAAGTGAGAGAGCAACAAAGGCTGTGCGAGAATGGGTGTGAATTTGTGTGAGAAAGTGATGTTGATGTAAAACATCTAAACTTTCTAATTGGTTTTATTTAAGAATTCTGATTTGATTCTTATATACTAGGAACAGTCCTAGGAAATGCTATGTTTTGTAACCTTCAGTGGTACATAAAAATATCAGCGAGACGGAAAATTTAGTTTGTGTTGTTGCTACACCAAAGAAAATTTTCAGGTCAGAAATCAACATATTTTGATTAGTGGGTTAATCAATGTGGGAACAAATTTCATATCCAGATTTGTGGGTGCCTAGCTGGCTGTGGTTTAAAGGCAGAAACGGTCAATACTGTAGTATTATAATAATGCCTAGACTTTGCTTACCGTCACAATCCACTAGATTGGAGGGCACTATGAACTCCATGCATTCAGATTGGGAATTAGATATCTGATTGCTTAAGGAGATTGTGGTCTCATGACCTACTGGGAATAGCCATGAAATGTGGGAGAAAGTGTATGGTTATGGGTGTCTTGATCAACGGTTGGTTGATTAGTAATTGAGAACTATTCTTGTTAACCAGTATGGTTTTGAGTTTCTTTGTTATTGGGTAAATGAAGATTCAATAACGTAAGATCCAGTGATTAAATATCTATATATACCCATCGTGATTTCATACCATGGACGTATGAATAATTAAAGATTGATGTCAGCTACGGTGGTATGCCTAGCCCTTCCTTGGGTTAAGGCTTTGACTTATAGTAATGCCGGCTTATGTTTGATTGGGAGCACATATGGTTAGAGATGTAGTCAAATTAATTTTGAATTTTATTTTGTTTGCAAAGGTTTATCTAAGACAAAAGCAAAGTAATGTTTCTACTCACTGAGATTATATGATGAATAAAACCAGTACCACATAATTGTGGGGGCGGTTATATAACAAGAGTGTTATATTGATAGATTTGTCAAAATGTGAGGGTATTGAAATATGCAAAATGAATCTTATACATGGATGATTTAAAGTCATCAACGAGAAACTATGTGCGCAGTAGAAAAGGAAAATGTGATAGCATGGAAATTAAGCAAACATGGACTCCGAAGCTTTGGACGCAAAGCCGGAGAAAAATTATGAGTGACATTGGAATTTCCATGAATGTATACTTATGGCCAAAGTATTCGCATATTGGAAATAGCACATAGTTTGAGTATGGCACGCCCTCGATAAATAAATCGATTTACATAGTACCATAAAGCAATTGCTCTCAAATGCGGTGACATATAAAAGAACTAATGTTTGAGAATTGTATCAAGTCGTCAAATGATACAAATTCAAGAGAGCTTATAATTGCGCTATCGAGGGAATGGGCTTAAAGCCTACAGTACGAATCGTATTAAGGGAAACCCAACCTAGTTGACCGGAGATCCCAAGATCTAGGTTCAACGACAACAGAATTAAGAACGATTCACAAGAAGCACCGGGAACATAACTCTAGATATGTTTCTACCCATTCCTATGATGAGACAAAGGCATCCCGTCACGTAGTCAAGGATAAGCATTGCTTTTTAATGATTCCTAAGATTTGGAAATTCCAAATAGGGTATGGCAGGATACTTTTAATAGGAAATCACCTATGTGAAGTGAGAAGTGTGGCCGCTTCCGTGAGAACCTTTGATAGGCTAGGTTCATCTAAAAGCGCTTCATGAATTCCGGGAATTGTTCAAGGCCGAAATGAACACAACCATGAGAACCAACTTGGTGATGAAATAAATTGTGTGATAGTTATTGTCTTGGTTTACACTTAGAAACTGAAAGTTCAAAGCCTCTGGCACACTGACCCAGTAGTAAGCCCGATAGCTATTCACTAAGGAAGGTTCAAGGCGAAAGCTACCTATCCCCATGCAATTTATTTCCGTTTGAACTCTCTTTAGTGTCTGTCTGCATTGTCCTTTGCATTGTTAGTCAATGGATTTTCATTCATGTGGGGGATTGTTGGAAAATTGAGTACAATTCCGTATGTATATGAATAGAAAATCCTTGGTCTAGTACCGGTTTGTATTTGGGTTGTATATAATGGTTTGGGCTTAATCTTAATTTAGCATGTTAGTTAAGTTAAGTCAGTTTTAGTTTTACAGTTGAAACTAAACAAACCTAAAACCAAAAACGTACAGGGAATTCAATTAGGAATTCAAAATACGCAACCCTTGGGAAAATCCTTCTAGCATCATGACTCTTAATTGAAGAGGTATTTGAAGCATCATGAAGAGGTACTAGTAATTTCTATAAATACCCTACACACACTTAGGAAAGATCAATCGATCAAAAACCTAATTATTATTCTTCTGCATTCTAAAATCATCTTCCAAGTTTTATGTCAAAGAGAGTTCATCACTTTAAGTTTGGCTCGCCGTTTCTCGAAGTTTGGAGTGCTACTACCTCGAGAAGATAGTCGTTGTATCCTGGGAGACAGACATCGATAATCCGTAAGCACCAGTGCGGGGTGAATTGTCTTTTAAGGCTAGAGGATATAATCCTTGCCTCGACTTTTGATTTTTAATTGTTTATGCTTTCTTTCTTCTCTCGTTGTTTTATTGCAGTTTATACACAAGATTGCCAACAAAACTTATTGACACTTGAATTAATACCTTCCTTTTTACAGCTTAGAAACGTGGTTATTCAGATACATGATTTGTTTAAAAACATCTCCCTACGCAAAAATATATCCTCTTGTCTCTCAAGTGCATGGATGGAATAATGCTCTAGGAAATCGATAGAAATAGATAATGTGGCTACTATGCGATCCGCTGGACTATGATAGAAACAATGGAGTTACGGCAAAGAAAAGGCCAAGAGCTGTAGATACATGAAAAAATCACTTCTCCTCTGCTTTGCGCTCTATGCGTGCAGCCTCAAAACAAATATAAAACTCACTTATCGCTATAACTCTGTAGTATTTGTACATTTTGAATACTAGCTGGCCGTCTTTTATTTTCTAACCTTTACTAACATGTGTAGTTCACATCTCTGGAAGTCGTTTTATGTTGGAACCAGCGACTTGAAATTCATATTTCATACACATTTACACCATAACCAGATGGAGGCTGGAGAAATTGTAATATCAATAAGGCTTGCTCACTGGGCTGCAATGTTCCAATTAAAAGAAACCAGATAATTACAAGGGTGTTTTCGTAATTCGGATAAGTTTCCTTGTAAATGAACCTAACCCTGGAATCTCATTAGATATTATTGAGTGAGAGAGTAGACACTAGCAGTGGGAGTGAGGCGGCGCCAATTAGGGAAGAACCACTTACGGGAGTCCTACTAAGTAGATTTTTCCCCTCTGAAAATCAGATGAGGGGTTTTAGTCTAAGTTTTTGTTTTCGGTGGGAAGCTTTACACATACCTTGGAGATCAACGAGAAGAACAATGACACAGATCTTCCAAGTAACTATCATAATGATTTCTCCTCTCGGATCCAAGTTTTCCTTCATGTTAGTAACCATATTTGGGATGTGGATCATGCTGAATGTTCTTTTTCCGGTAAGATATGTAAGAATAAGGGTGTTGTTTGCTATTTTTTCATCGCCTTCCCCATAGACACTGACATTCATGTTTTGGTTTTTCTCTGCAAGGATAGTCCTATATATATACGAGGCCTTTGGATTGTTAAGCAAAATCTAACATGTTACTTAGGGCTGTGTAAAAGAAAACGAATTCACTTTCGATTGGAGACTACTCCCATGTCTCCATATCCATACCCTTGCTCTTTGAAATTTGTGGCGTTCTCTCGATAAAACGGTTGAAATTGTAGATCCGCAGAAAATTTGAGATTTCCAATTTGTAATCATTGAATTAGAGATGTTTTATAGTTGTTTATAAGTGTACATAATCAAAAAAAGCCAATATTTCTAGCAAGGAATAATTCATGGTATATAATTTGCTTTGGTTCAGGGTGTAGTCATATCTAAATAAACCAAGTCATGAAATAAAAGCTCTTGTCAATAATTACCTATAAACAAGACTTGCTTACATTGTTCTCTAATTTTGTATAAGTAGTCTATATCTCAAAGTTATTTACGCTTGAATTGATATATATCTTCTTGCATTTTTGTTAGTTATTGAATCAGTTTTGTTTCACTCCTCTGGCTTACTTGGAAATTGGCATTGGCAGTGAGAGAAATTAAATCTTGGATCATGGTGAATGTTCCTTTTCCGGTAAGATGTGTAAAAATAATGGTGTTGTTTGCTATTTTTTTCATTGCCTTCCCCATAAACACTGACATTCATGTTTTGGTTTTTCTCTGCATGGATAGTCCAACATATATATGAGGCCTTTGGAAGGGAAATCTAACATGTTATTTGGGGTTGTGTAAAAGAAAACTAGTTCACTTTGGAGCGAGACTACTCCCATGTCCTCATATCCATACACTTGCTCTTAGAAATTTGTGGCGTTCTCTTGATAAAATTGTTGGAACGGTAAATCGGCGGTTGTGATTTGATATTTTTAAATATTGAATTAGAGATGTTTTAAAGTTATTTATAAGTTTAGATAATCAAAAACCTATTGTTTCTAGCGAATAGTTCATGGTATATAATTTGCTTGGGTTCACGGTGTATTGACATACATATATTAATCTATAAATGTTGCAAGTATTTGATGACAGTTACATTACATGTATATTTTGGTGCTTGATAGAGCCTCTTATCAAAATAAAATAAGCCAAGTCATGAAATAAAAGTTTTTGTCAATAATTACCTATAAACAAGACTTGCTTACATAGTTTTCTGTACAGGTCTTCTATATCTCAAAGTTATTTACGCTTGAATTGATATATATTTTCCTGCACTTTTGTTAGTTTATGAATCAGTTCTGTTTCACTCCTATTGCTAACTTGGAAATTGAGATTGGCAATGAAATATTGGTAGCACCGGATATCCGACTCCTAACATCAACCTTGACTGCTCCCAAATCCAATACACCTAGGTTGTTAGCAAAAACTGGATTGACAAGTATTATCATTTCCATGATCTTTAAGTATGACAGAAACTTTGATTAAAACAAGCCAACTAATGTTACCTATAGCCATCAGCATTTGATTCTACCATGACTTCTAGGAGGGTTTTCCCTGCAAATCAGGTCGGTTATTATATCAAAGGTGATATATCTGACTCTTTACACTGTACATTCATCAGTTGGAGGAGAGAAGAGTATAATGATATTGTAGGAAGAAGAACAAGAATTTTGCTCGTTCTGTTTAACTAATTGATTCTCAAGGAACAACAACTAATAGCATTAAACACTAATATGTTCCACCGGGGAGTCAACTCATCAAACAAGTCGATTTCCTTCCTAAATTTCAATCTGGTGTTGATAAATGTATCTACAGACTTCTCCGATGCCCTCTTTAGTGCTTGCTCGTCTAGTTTATAGTTTATACGCTCCTCAAGAATCATCGCTAGATTAAAAAAAAAATCCTTGAGAGATGCATCACTATGAAACATGCCGGTATTTGAAACTGGGAGATGTCAATTCTTCAGGTCCTATGCGGCTCCTATATTAGTTTTCAATTCTATCTGCACCACACAGTGCACAAGCCCTTTATCTTATAATACTGGACATACTATGTGTTACAACCAGATTAAAAACAATCCAAAGTCAAGGTACTGTTGCAGTGTACCTTAAAATATATGATGTTGGGACGAAAAAGTAAAGGAGTATTGAGTTCCCCTTTTGTGTCCAATTGGTGAGTTGCGGGAAGGAAAATGTCTCTAATGAAGCTTCCGAACCTTCCTTATTGCATACTTGAGATGTTTCGGCCATTATAACTTTTTTTTTTCTTTCGCCATTTTTTTGTGTGCGCGGTTTTTGTCTCGTTAGTTCATGTACAAATAAAACCAGCATGCTGTCAGATTTTGGTTCGTCTCATGAAATGGACCTTAAAAATCCCAAAAAATCAATAACCTTTGGATTGTATTCTAGCATTTTCTTCTTCTCCTAATTTCTCCTCGGTGCAATCTCAAAAATATTGTACAAAAATTCATGTAAAAATTCACTGAAACAAATATGCTACGTCTCGCATATTCCGCTTTGGGCTTCAATGTATGTGTGACTTCAAGTCAAACATAAAACCGCATATGAGTGCACATAACCCTAAGACTCTATTATCTATACATTTTTAAATGATGAAAGTAGTGATCAACTGCTAGGCCATTTTGGATTTTCGAACCGCTGCAACCATTTGTAGCTTACATCGCACCTGGAGTTTCTAACTTCGCTTTGTCTGATTTCTCCAGTTTCTATGGCTTTCCAACCGAAGGGTCAGTGAAATGAAGTTCATCCTTATCCACACCACAAAGCATATATAACAGTATAGGAGGAATAAATTGTAATATCATAAACATAAAGGTTTCCTCACTAAGCCGCAATGCTTGGATCAAAACTAAGGGTCCGTAATGTGGCTTTATTTTCCTAATTTCTCCCGTTTCTCCTAATTTCATGGATACCAGGGTAGTGAAATTCATCCTCATCTAGTCCATAATGCAGTCTCACAAAGCACTACAGTGTAGGCTCAAGAAGTTGGAACATCACAAAGGCTTACTCACTGGGCTGCAATGCTTCAATCAAATATCCATCCGGATGATTTCAAGGGCGTTTTAGTAAATCGAATACATTTACTTATAAATTAAGAACCCTAGAATCTCAGCATACAGTGAGCAACGGAGTGGAGAGTAGCAGTGGGTGTGAGGCGGCGTTTGAGGAAAAATCAGTAACCGGAGTTCTGCTATTGAGATTTTGGGGTTTTCAAAAACAGATCGGCTATGTCTTCGGTGCAATCTCAAAAATATACACCACCCTAATCCAAAAGTTCAAAACTCTATGGAGTTAGTGCACTTATGGCTATGCTGTAGTATTTCTACATTTTTAAATGATGAAAGTAGTAATAATCAAAATACAAGGCAATTTCAGATTTTCAAACCTCTTCTACCAATATGTGTAGTTCACATCCCAGCTGGAGTTTCCAACCTAAGGTCCATAAAACCGTTATATGCCGATGGGACGTGAAATTCATCCTCACAAAGCATAAAAGTGTAGGCTCAATAAGGTGTGATATCGAAAAGGCTTGCTCACTGGGCTGCAATGTTTCACTCAAATATCCATTTGGATTGGTCCAAGGGTAATTTAGTAAATCTAAACATTTCCCTTATAAAAGAAACCAAACCCTGGAATCTCACTAGGTATTGAGGCGGTGTCGAGGGAAGAGCCTGTAACCGGAATTCTGTGATGGATTTGAGTTTTAGATTAATGCGGAACCTTACCAGATATCTTGGAGATTGATGAGAAGAAAAACACAGATTTTGGAGATTGTCGTAATGACTTTTCCTCTCAAAACTAATTTGTACTTTGTTTTTCATGGTCTTTCCCACAAATTGACATCCATTTGATGGTCCCATAAATACATCCAGGCCTTTGTTCATCTTTGGAGTACTTGCTCTTACAAGTTCGAGGCATTGACTAGCTACAGCTGTTAAAATGGTAGATTGGAAAATGATTTAAGATTTTATATTTCTAACCATCGAATATTTGAATTACAGATGTTTTAAAGTTGTGAAGTACATGTAATTAGGTTTAGTTACAAAAGAATTCAGGTTTTATTCAAATCCCAAATCTGATTAATGTTGTAGGCACTCGTTGCTTATCTGAGCATGGAAAGATCAGTTGGAAGATTACATTTCAATTATTAGAGAAAATTTTGTTTATGGAGATCATTTGTTATTGCAAATATGTACTCAGTTTATATTGTTTCATCTGTAAATGTCGTTAGCGTTTGATGATACTTAAATTACATTGTATATCTCTAACTTATTTCCGGTCTCATTGGTATCTTCCTGCATTTTTATTCGTTGAATCAGTTTTGTTTCTCAAGTCACTCCTATCTACTTGACAACTCAAAACGTTGTTATGCTCATAATCTGCTCCAACTGCTTAATAACTTCATACTAGAGCCTGTGATCTAGGTTTTGAAAGAAATATTGTTGGGCTCCTCTTTAACCGTAAATTTCTTACTCCCTCCGTTACTTTTTAATAGGCTGGTTTGGTTTTTTGAGAAAATTAAGGAAATTAAGAAAACTAATCATTGAAAGTGGTCCTCATGACACTTGTCAATAAAAGAAGTGAATGAAATGGTCCCCATGACACTTGTCAAGAAAGAAGTAAAGTGATATGAACTCCATATGACACTTGTCATCAAAGAAGTTAAGAGAAAAGTGGTCCCTAAAAACTAAAGTAACATTTGACTTTCCCAATTAGGAAACCAGCCTATTTTTTTATAACATTTTGTTGGAGAATATCAAGAATATTGATGAGATATTATGTATCTTAATTAGTGATTATCCTGTTTCCATGTATTTGTTTACCGTTAGGAGAATTTCCTTTCTAGGTTCTAGGTTACCCAAGTTATCGTTCCCTAATATGGAGAGTTATTGCCTATATGTAAATATATATATTCATATACTGTAATCGAATATACACACTGTAATACAATTATATCTTCTTCCTAGTTTCTCTTCATCTCAGTTTCTTCATGGTATCGCGAGCAGGACTCGATCCTGTTGTGTGAGTTTTTTTTTTCTTTCACTCAATTTTTTTTTGGTTGAAAAGCTTCAACTAAAAATGTCTGGGAGTGAAAACACTAGCGGGAGATTATCATCCGTGTTGCTTAGTGATAATAATTATGTTCTTTGGTCACTAATAGTGACTTTGTCTCTTGGTGGAAAGAAAAAGTTGGGTTTCATCAATGGAAACACAATCTGCCTCCATCTAAAGAAGAATCCAAATATGAGGAATGGATTTGATGATCAAAATGTTAGATCTTGGCTTCTTAATTCTATGGAAGCCTCTATTGCCGAAATATTTACTTTTTCCAATTCAACCCAAAGAATTGTGGGAAGTGAGAAGAATTTTATGGTAATCAAAATAATGCGGCTCGTGTATTTGAATTGAAGAGTGAAATTGCTATGGCGACTCAAGGTGAAAAATCTTTTATCGAACATCTTGGAAATCAAAAAGAATGTGGGATGAACTTGATATATCGTCCACACACAATTGATGCAAAAGTTCTTCTAAAAAGGGCGGAAGAAGATAAAATATTTTCATTGCTCAATAGTTTGAAACCGAAATATGAAAATCTCAAAAGTAATGTTCTGATGAATTCTAATATTCCTACTTTATCGAGTGTTTGTGCTACGATTCAGCGAGAAGAAACCCGTAGGAAATCAATGAGTTCTAGTAATTTTTTTTGAAAACAGGGAAACAAGTGCTCTCCTTGTCAAGACAGAGGACAAGCCAAGTTTCTCAGGTGCGGATAGAGGTAAGCAAAATTATAAAAATAAAAACAAGAAGATTTTTTTTTGTGATCATTGTAAGAGAACCGGACATACTGTCGAGCGTTGTTGGATCTTACATCCTCACCTTAAGAATAATTACGATAAAAATAGAAAAGATCATGCAGCCGTAGCGAGATGGTTCAATTTCAATAAATGATTTGGCGAAACTCTACTACAAAGAAATGAGTAAGTCCGCTCCTTCCGATTCCGATCCTTCATCTTCTACCTACACTTCGTAATTTTCATGCTTATCTTGCTTCCTTAATGTCTAAAATTAATGCATGGATAATTGATTCAGGAGCCACCGATCACATGGCTAATAACTCAACCGATGTATATGATTTTATTCCAAACACTGGGAAACATGATGTGTCCATAGCTAACGGTTCAACAGTGCTCGTGCTAGGAAGTGGAAAATTAACTTCTTTCCGAGAGTTCCACTTCGATGTTCTTGTTGTCCCGTCCTTTCCGGTTCAATTGTTATCGGGTCGGAAAAATTACAAGATCTTTAAATTGTAATGTTATTTTCTCACCTACTTCTGTTATATTTCAGGATCGAAAAACCAAGAGGACGATTGGTGAGGGAATATATTCTAACGGGCTTTACTTATTCAATCCTACTAGTAAAGCATGTCATACCGCCAATTTGATTCAAAATCATATTATGCATAAACGTCTTGGGCATCCATCAGATCGTATTTTAACACATCTTTTTCCTTCTAGTTCTATAAAAACTGGTATATGTGATGTTTGCCAATTTTCTAAGCAAACTAGATTACCGTTTAATAATTCTTTATCTGTATCCGCCAAGTTGTTTGAACTTATTCATTCGGATTTATGGTCTTCACCTACTGAATCATATGATGGTTATAAGTATTTCGTTATATTTATTGATGATTTTTCTCGTAGTACTTGGATATATCTCGTTAAAATCAAAAGTCGATGTGTTTTCTACTTTCCAAGTTTTTTATAACATGATAACTAATCAATTTGGTGCAGAGGTTAAAACTTTTAGAACCGATAATGGAACTGAATATTGCAAGGGTCTTTTGCCGAAATATCTTAGTGACCATGGAATTATACATCAAACAAGTTGCGTAGGAACACCGCAACAAAATGGTGTTGCCGAAAGGAAAAATCGGCATATCTTAGAAACAACTCGAGCTATAATGCTTCAAATGAATGTTCCTAAAAAATATTGGTCTCATGGTGTTTTGGCTGCTACATATCTAATTAATCGACTTCCAACTAGGATTCTTGATTTTAAGTCACCATTAGAAGTGTTAAAAAATCGCAAGATTGACCTATCACATTTGCGAGTGTTTGGGTGTGTTTGTTATGTTCATTTGCAGGCAACTCAAAGAGATAAATTGGATGCGCGCTCTGTGAAATGTGTATTTTTCGGGTATTCTTCAACCAAGAAGGGATATGTATGCTATAATGTGGCGGCTCGCAAAATTATTATCTCTAGAGACGTGCGATTTGATGAATCTGATCCTTATTTTCAACTCAAAGATAATCATGCGAATCGATCCGAGGGGGAGTCTTCATGGGATTTAGTTTCACCTGTACCAAAGAAAACTAGAGACTCGTAGACAACATCTGTATTTGATAGTACAACCTCGAAATAATGGTTCCGAATTGGAATGAAGGAACCAAATAATGAACCCGGGAGGAATGATCATTACCGAACATGAAGCACCAGCCTTTGTCGACATGTGCGTACACCACCGCTACTAATCCAGCCGCCAACGGTGAAGCTCGAACTCCACCAACCAAAGGTCAATCCATGCCCCATTCAAGACATATCACCCGCACCAACATGTGTGGACATCATCTTAACTTCACCATGCACGGACAGTACCACAACAACTCATGCCAGGGAACCAAATCCAAGAAAATCCCCATGTGTGGACAACACCACTACTACTCATGCTACGGAACCAAGCCTAAGAAAGTCAACCAGAGAAATCAAGGCTCCAGAAAAATTAAAAGATTTTTATACATATCATGCTACAACATATCCTATTCAAGAGTGTCTCACGTATAATAATGTTTCACAATCTTATCTAACCTTTCTTACTTCCTTGTCCAGGAGGAAGAGCCAAAGAACTTCAAGGAAGCAAATGAAAATCCAGCTTTGGAGGAAAGCGACGAAACAAGAACTACAAGCACTTGATGAGAATGAAACTTATGATATAGTTCAGCTACCATGAGGTAAAAAGGCTGTTGGTTGCCGTTGGATATATAAAATTAAGTACAAGAGTGATGGGACCATAGAGCGATATAAGGCGAGACTTGTCGCTAAAGGATTCACACAAACGTACGGCGAAGACTATAAGGAAACATTTGCCCCTGTTGCGAAAATGAATACATTTAGAGTTCTAATCTCTTTAGTGAAACCAGATCGGAAACTTTTCCAAATGGATGTAAAAATGCATTTCTACATGGAGATCTTGAAGAAGAAGTTTATATGAGTATTCCACCGCCACCCGGAAGAAGGAAAAATAGGAGTCAGTGTGTAAACTTAAGAAGGCAATATACGGGCTAAAGCAATCACCAAGAGCTTGGTATGCAAAGCTTAGTACTGTCCTCAAGGAAAATGGTTTCAAAGAAAGTTCGCGGATCCAACATTATTTGTTAAAGGAGGTACGCTTGTAAAACTATTGTCTTAGTTTATGTAGACGATATAGTGATAACCGTGATGATTACGCTGGTATTGCAAAACTAAAGTCTCTCTTGCACAATAAATTCGCTATCAAGGATTTGGGAACTTTGAAGTATTTCTCTTGGCATTGAAATCGCCCGCTCAAAAAAGAGGTATTTTTCTAAACCAAAGAAAATATGCATTGGATTTATTGAAAGAAATGGTAACTTGGGTGTAAAACCATCAAAAACACCCATTGATAGCCAAGCAAAGCTTGATGAAGATGGTGAATTACTTTCTGATAGTGGTCAATTTAAAAGGTTAGTAGGTAAACTTATATATCTTACCATTACAAGACCAGATATATCTTATGCTGTTAGCCTTGTAAGGTGTTTATGCATGCGCCAACAAGAAATCATATGAATGCAGCTTAACCGAATTTTGCAATACTTGAAAGGCTCTCCGGGAAGAGGCTTATGGATGCGTAAAAATGGACAACGTTCCATCTCTGGTCATTGTTCAATACCTATTTCCGCGTACACAGATGCAGATTGGGCTGGATGTCCGGTGGATCGGAAGTCTACTACTGGATATTGTACGTTTGTTGGCGGAAATTTGGTAACATGGAGAAGCAAGAAACAAAATGTTGTTGCACGGTCTAGTGCGGAAGCTGAATACCGAGCTATGGCGTTAACGACGTGTGAAATTATTTGGCTTCGTGCTTTGTTACGTGATTTGGGTTTTGCTTCGCCTCATCCAACTAAATTGTTTTGTGACAATCAAGCTGCTGCACATATTGCCTCTAATCCCGTGTTTCATGAGAGAACAAAACATATAGAGGTAGACTGCCACTTTGTTAGAGAAAAATTGAAAAATAATGTTATATGTACCCCGTTTGTTCCGAGTGCTCAACAGTTAGCAGACATTTTCACAAAAGGACTTTCCGCTGCCAGATTTGAGGAGATACTAGGCAAGTTGGGCTCAATGAATATTTACGCACCAACTTGAGGGGGAGTGTTGGAGAATATCAAGAATATTGATGAGATATTATGTATCTTAATTAGTGATTATCCTGTTTCCATGTATTTGTTTACCGTTAGGAGAATTTCCTTTCTAGGTTCTAGGTTACCCAAGTTATCGTTCCCTAATATGGAGAGTTATTGCCTATATGTAAATATATATATTCATATACTGTAATCGAATATACACACTGTAATACAATTATATCTTCTTCCTAGTTTCTCTTCATCTCAGTTTCTTCACATTTATTTACAGAAACCAGTCTATTAAAAAGTAACGGAGGGAGTACTTGGAATTGGCATTCAGAGCAATTAAATCTGGCAAGTACAACGTATCTTAATCCGAGGCTCCAACACCTAAAACAAAGCATGAACCTTCACCGGCTCCAAAGCAAACACACCTAGGTTGTTAAAAAACTGGATTTGACAAGTCTTATAGTAACTCTCATCAGTTACCTATACGGTATGTCTAATCCATTCTTCGAATTCAATGTCCAATCCATTCGTAGAATCCTTCTGTTTTAGTAGAGGCACTTCCCCGCTTCATATGACATTTTTACCCGCAACATTACTGGGATGTCTACATTGACTACTTTTTGACTGTTTGCGAGAAAATTTTCTATCTCCAAATTTCTCTTCGGTGCAATCCCAAAAATATACACAACGGGCATGAAGGCCCAACTCTAATCCAAAAGTTGACAAAACTTTGCTTTGGGCAGTTTCAAAAACAACATTCTTTTTTTATTTGGTGAACCGTCAAAAATTCACTAAAACTAAGAACAAAAATGGCGTGGTCTCGCATATTCCTCTTTGCTCTATATACAAAAAAAAAAAAAACGACATACGAGTGCACTTACTGCTATGACTATAGCATTCTGAAATGGCGTAGTTATCAAATACTCCCTTAGTACAAGACAATTCAGATTTTCAAACCTCTTCTACAATGTGTAGTTCACATCCCAATGGGAGTTTCTAATTCTGCTTTGTCTAAGTTTTCCATTTGGTCCGTAAAGTCATTTTATACCGAAACCGGGCGACCTGAAATTCATCCTCGCCTCAACCATAATCCATTCTCACATGCAATAACTGTGTAGTAGCTAGGCTCTAGAAGTTGTACTATCACAAGGGCTTGCTCACTGGGATGCAATGCTTTCATCATCCGGACTGGTCCAAGGGTAGTTTGGTAAATCTAATTAGTTTCCATATATAAATAAACCAGAAACCCTGAAATCTCAGTAAAAAGTGAGAGAGTGGAAACTAGTGAGGCGGCGTTGAGCGAAGAACATTGAAATCTCAGTAGTAACCGGAGTTCTTAGTTTAATGCGGGAACCTTTACACATACCTTGGAAATTGATGAGAAGAAAAACACATTTTGAAATTGTCATAATGACTTTTCCTCTCAAAACTTATTTGTACGCTCACTTCAACACCAGATCTGGGCAATAGATTTTCTCCAATGTTCCTTTTCCGGTAAGATCAGTGTGTTTTATTGATATTTTTTCCACTGTCTGCCCACGACACTGAGTCTGACATTTATGTTTTTGTTTTTCTATGTATAGGGGTGTACTGTACATATATATGAGGCCTTTCGGCTGCAGACTAGTGCATCTAACAGCTTCTTAGGTGGAGAAAAGCAATAGATGGAAAATTAATTCACTTTGGAGTACCATTGCCCTTGCCCTTGCATGTTTTTGAGGCATTGATTTGGTGCAGCTGTTTAAGTGGCAGAAAATTCAAGATCTTATATTTCTATTCATTGAATTAGAGATGCTTTAAAGTTGCGAAGAATGTAATTCGCTTTAGTTAGAAAAGAATTCAAGTTTTATTCAAATCTCATATCTAATTAATGTGGTTGTTGACGTTTCAATTTTTGGAGAAAATTTTGTTTGTAGAGCTTATTTACTATTGCGAATAGATAGATTACATTAATCTGTAAATGTTGCTAGTATTTGATGACAATTACATTACATGTATATTTTGGTGCATGATAGAGCCTCCAATCAAAACCAAATAACCCAATTGAGAAAATTTTGTTAATCTGTAAATTTAGTTAATGTTTAATGTTGTATAAGTCTTGTATATCTCAAAGTTAGTTAGCTTGAATTGATGTCTTCCTGCATTTATTTGGTAGTTGTTGAGTTCTGTTTCTCAAGCCACTCTCTCTTACAATTCAAAATCTTGTTATGGTTCATTACATCATATCGGAGTCTTTAATCACATAATATGTTTAGAAACATGGCCAGTTTGGCCACAACGAGCAAGACCTGAACTTTGTTCGGGAAAATTTCCAAAGGTGTCTAGTTTTAATTAGTTATTCCCAAAAATGTTGTAAATTATCAAAAATGTTTGAATAGCACGGAATGTGTACCCATTGCTTGATATTGTGTACACAATATCATGAATCCACACCTATAATGTGTGCACATTAAACCTTTTTTGGAATTTCTTAAAAACTAGACATTTTTAGTAAATAGCTTTCTGTGGATGATACTTTTGGGCATTGACCCGTTTTGTTCTAGAGTATCTCATAATTCTTTGGACCATCCATTTGAAACTTATGAACCTTCATTTTTGAAGCTATCAACACATATATTTCTGGCTCTTTACATTGTAAATTCATAAGTTGGAGGAGAAAAGAGTATAATGATACTGTAGGATGAAGAACAAGAATTAAACTCGTTCTGTTGTATTTCTCGATTCTAAGGAACAAGACCTAGACTCATTGTTTGTCCTAATCTGTTGTATTTATCGATTCTGGAATGACCGCTGGTGCGGACTGCAATCTCTATCCATTGTTTGTCCTAATCTGTTCAAATTATCTAGGAACAAAAATGCCTGCATCGATGACATGATTTCTGTTCAAGGTAATTGGAAGTTTGACTTCAGGAGAGTCTTAACTTACACTGAAGCTCAAGAGTATGCAGTACTTATTTCAGTCATTGGTGAGTCCAAGGGCATTTTCATAAGTCAAATACGATCGCTTAAAAATGAACCTAACCCTAGAATCTCACTAGATATTATTGAGTGAGAGAGTAGAGACAGTGGGAGAGAGGCGGCGCCGATGAGGGAAGAACCAATAACCGGAGTCCTACTAAGTCGATTTTGTCGCTCTGAAAATCAGATGAGGGGTTTTAGATCGGAGTTTTTGTTTTGGGGGCAAGCTTTACACATACCATGGAGATTAAAGATAAGAAGGACACAAATCCTCCAAGTAATTGTCATAATGACTTCTCCTCTCATATCCAAGTTTTCTTTCCTGTGAGTAACGTGATTTGGGTTGTGATTCATCCTGAATATTCCTTTCCCGGTAAGATCTTTATAAATAATGGTGTTGTTTGCTATTTTTTCATCGCCTTCCCCATAAACACTGACATTCATGTTTTGATTTTTCTCTTCAGGGATAGTCCTAAATATATATGAGGCCTTGCACTGTCAAGGAAAATCTAACATGTTATTTGGGGCTGCGTAAAGGAAAACTAATTCACTTTCTAGTGGAGACTACTCCCATGTCCCCATATCCATACCCTTGCTTTTTGAAATTTGTGGCGTTTTCTTGATAAAACTGTTGAAATGGTAGATCTGCAGAAAATTTGAGATTTTCAATTTGTAATCATCTAATTAGAGATGTTTTCATCTTGTTTATAAGTTTAGATAACCAAAAGCCCAATGTTACTAGTGAGGAATAGTTCGTGGTATATGATTTGCTTTGATTCAGGGTGTATTCATATCTGATCTTAGTTACTATTGCAAATAGATTATATTACTAGTAATTGATGATTGTTGCATTACATGTAAATTTTGGTGCTTAAATTGGTGTCTCAAAGCTCTTGTCAATAATAATCTATAAACAAGACTTGCTTAAATTGGTGCCTCAAAGTTATTTAAGCTTGAATTGATATCATCCTGCATTTTTGTTACTTCTCAAATCAGTTTTGTTTCACTCCTATCGCTTACTTGGAAATCGGCATTGGCATTGAGAGCAATTAAATCTTGGAAGCACCGCATATCTGATTCCTAACATCAACCTTGACTGCTCCCAAATCCAACACACTAGGTTGTTAGAAAAAAATTGGATTGACAAGTCTTATCATTTCCAATCTCTTTAAGCTTGATAGAAACTCTGATTAAAACTATCCAACTAATGTGAATGCTTGTCAGTTACCTATAGCCATCAAAATTTGATTCTTGGATGCCTTTTGGGAGGGTTTTCCCTGCAAAATTTGTGAAAATCTATTTTTGAAGCTATCAAAGATGATATATCTGGTTCTTTACACTGTACATTCATCAGTTGGAGGAGAGAAGAGAGTATAATGATAATGTAGGAAGAAGAACAAGAACTAAACTCGTTCCGTTGTACTAATTGATTCTCAAGGAACAACAACTAATAGCTTTAAGCACTAATATGTTTCACTAGTGAATCAACTCATCAAACAAATTGATTTCCTTGCTAAATTTCAATACGGTGCTATGAGAAAAGTAGCTACAGACTTCTCCAAAGCCCTCCTTAGTCCTTACTTGTCTAAATTACAGTTGATACACTCCTGAAGAATCTTCTCTAGATTCATCACATTTTTCAGAAATCCTTGAGAGATGCATCACTATGAAACGTGCCCGATTTTGAAACTGCAAGATGTCATTTCTTCATGCCCATGATCTGATGACCTTTGTCAGGTCCTATGCGGCTCCTATATTTGTTTTCAATTCTATCTGCAACACAAAGTGCACAAGTCCTTTATCTTATACTTGCGGTATAGGTATAATATTTATGTGTTAAAAGCAGATTAAGAACAATACAAAGTCAAGGTACAGTTGCAGTGTTTCCCTTTTGTGTCCAATTGGGACGAAGAAGGAAAGAAGTTTGAGTTCCCCTTTTGTGTCCAATTGGTGAGTTGTGGGAAGGAAAATGTCTCTAATGAAGCTTCCGAACCTGTCCTTACTGCATATAAATTTTGTTCTCTTTCACCATTTTTTTGTGTGCCGGGGTTTATTTCTGGTGTAGTTCATGTACAAATAAGACCAGCATGCTGTCAAATTTTGGTTCGACTCATGAAATGGACCTTAAAAATCATTGTATTCTAGCATTTTCTTCTTCTTCTAATTTCTCCTCGGTGCAATCTCAAAAATATTGTACATAATGGCATGTAAAATTCACTGAAACAAAAATGCGACATCTTACATATTCCGTTTTGGGCTTAAATGTTTGTGTGACTTCAAGTAAAAAAAGAAAAAAAAACCCGCGTATGAGTGCACTTAACGCTATCACTCTAGTATCTATACATTTTTAAATGATGAAAGTAGTGATCAACTGCTAGGCCATTTTGGATTTTCTAACCTCTGCAACCATTTGTAGCTTACATCGCACCTGGAGTTTCTAACTTCGCTTTGTCTGATTTCTCCAGTTTCTATGGCTTTCCAAACCGAAGTCGGTAAAATGGATTTATATATGAGGATACTAAGACCGACTGGTGAATAGAAATATCCATTGGGATACAAAGCATATAATGTGTAATTTCTCCCTCTTCTTTGCCTTTGTTTTCCTTTAAGATTTTCGTTTAATGCTGGGACCGGCGAAGTGAAATTCATCCACAAAGCATAACATTGTAGGCTGAAGAAATGGTAATATCAACAAGGCTTCCTCACTGGGCTGCAATGCTACATCAAATATCCAGTGAGATTAGCTCAAGGACATTTTAGTAAATCGAACACGTTTCCTTATAAATCACCCCAACCCTAACCCAAGAATCTCTATGCGTTTTGTTGAGCGAGAGTAGCAGTGGGAGGGAGGCGGCGATCAAGCAAGAAACAGTAATCGGAGTCCCGTTGATGGATATGAATTTTGGTTTAATGTGGGAACCTATAAACATAGCTTGGAGATCAGAGATAAGAGAGACACAAATCTTGTAAATTGTCATAATGACTTATCCTCTCAAATCCAAGTTGTTTTTCATGTTAAAGCCTTGATTTTGATTCATGAAACGGACCTCGAAAGTCATTCATCCATTTTTTTCTTTTTTGATTGGCCTTAAAAATCCAGGGTGTATTTGTATCTGATCTGAGTTGTAGGTACTTGTAACTTGTTACTATGTTATCTCAACATAAAAAGATCAGTTGGAAGATTACGATGCAATTATCAGGGAAAATTTTGTTCGTGGACATTATTTAAGATTGCAAATAACCACTCAGTTTATATAATAATTACTGCATTTTTATTGTTGAATCGGTTTTGTTTCTCAAGTCACTCCTATCTACTTAACAACTCAAAATGTTACGTTTCCTTATAATTCAACCACAAAACCCTGAATCTCAGTAGATATTGAGCGGAGAGACTAGAGACGCGGCGCTGAAGGAAGATCCAGCAACCGGAGTTCTGAGATTGCAATCGGAGATCAACGAGAAGAAAGTCACAGATCTATGAAATTGTCATCATAATGACTTCTTCTCTTAGATCCAAGTTGTTTTGTTCTGTTAGTAACCAGATTTCTGCGGTTGATTATCTCGATTGTTCTCATTCAGGTAAGATCTGTAAAAGTAAACGTCTTGTTTGATATTATTTCATCGTCTTAGCTCATAATACTAACATTTGCTTTGGTTTTTCTTTGCAGGGATGTTTCATGGATTTAATTAAGGTTTTTTCTTAATTAAATTAGACATTGACATCCTACAACTGTCGAATTTGTAGACTGGAAGAAGATTTCAAATCTTAATTAAATTTGTAATCATTTGTAATCATCATTGAGTAAGATCTGTTTTAAAGTTGCTTTTAAGTTTTAATAATTTGGATATTAGCTCGGAAAAACAAACACTTTAGGGTGGATTCATTCTATTCATCACAAGAAGAGGAAGCAATCAAAGAGGAGGAATGCATAACATTACCAAGGGAGTTCCAATACATGGATTATGGATCTGTACCATTACTACATGTACACGGATCCGATCCATAGTCCATGTATTGTAAACACCCTTGCTAACGTACCAGGACGGGTGTAAAGATTTATTAGAGAAAATATTGTTGATCTGTAAGTATTTGTTAGTGTTTGATGATACTTGTCAATTACCTACAATGAATACATGTTTACTCTTATCACGATAGTGTTTAATGTTGTAGAAGTCTTCTATACCTGAATTGTTGTTTTGAATCAGTTCTGTTTCAACAATATGCTCACAAATTGTTAAAGAGCAACTCGTTCATAACTTCATATGATAGCCTGTAGTCTAGGTTTGCAAAGAAACTTTGTAGCCTGTAATCTAGGTTTGGAAAGCCAACATGCTGTAAGTTATAACCAAAACTTGATAGAAACTCAGATTAAAATAAGCCAAGTAATGTCTATGCTGGCAGTTGAAAAAGAAAAAGAAAATGCGGCCTGCTATCTTATTTGCAATCTGAAACTTTTGTTACATTGTGTTGAAACTTTTGTATAAAATGAGAGATTACTGATGGAATCCGTGCATATCAACCCATAGATGGTGACCGTTGAAATGAGAGTTTGAGTTCCCCTTCTATGTCCAATTGGGGGAGTTGTGGAAAGGAAAATGTCTCCAATGGAAAGGAAGTATTGCATACTTAAGATGTTTCTGCCATTACAATCTTTGTTTTCTTTCACCATTATTTTGTGTCTGCGAGTTTAATTCTGGCGTAGTTCATGTACAAATAAGACAAGCATGCCGTTAAATTTTGGTTCCGACTCATGAAATGGACCTTAAAAATCATTGATGAATAACCTTGGGATTTTTTTCTTCTTATTTTTCTTCGGTGCAATCTCAAAAATATACGCTAAGACATGTAAAAGTTCATTTAAACAAAAATGCGATGTCTCGCATATTCCTCCTTGGGCTTGAATGTATAGTGTGACCTCAAGCAAAAGTAAAACCGGATATGACTTAAGTATTTGTACATTTTGAAATGATGATAGCACTGATCAACTGTTAGAAATGTAAACTTGATTTGTAGATTAGCCTAGAATAATCTAGACACAGCTAGCATGTCCTAGCTAAGCTTACTGTTGTCTAGAATTATCTAGAGTACAAGGTCCGACACTTCTATGATGTGAATAAACTAATTCTAGTACAAGCTTGGAGAAAGTGGAGGAGTAGTCTAGAAGACACTACGGGCGAGAAACCATGGTCACCTAGTACTAGAGTTATCTAGTGACTTGTGTACTTGTGCCTAAATGGATAAATCTAGAATTATCCAGTTGAAAGTCAAAGTTGGTGAACAAAATGTAAAAGAAATGTGAATATCAAGAGTCTTCTAGAGCAGGTCAAATACTAGATAGTTAGGGAAACTTCTAGAGCGTGGGAAGGTCGGTCAAGTGTAGGCTATAAATAGGCTTGAGTGGAATCAGTTGTCACTTGTAATTGAGCGAGAAGGAAAGTTAGTGGTAAGGTCGGTGAGATACCTAAGTGTGTTGTTTTGTAAACTAAGTGGTCTGTGTACAATCAAAATTGAGAGCAATAAAATTTTGCTTCCCATAAACCACGGTTGAGTATTTGTGAGCCTATTCTCAAATCATTTTCATACCCAATTAGCCTTTAACCCCAAAATCATTTCCAACATCAACTGCTAGGCTGTTTCAGATTTTCATCTGCAACCATGTTTAGTTCACATCCCAGCTAGAGTTTCTTACTTTCCTTTGCCTAATTTCTCCTGTTTCTCTAGCTTTATTTTCCTTTTAAACCGAAACTAAGGTCCCGTAATGCCGTTTTACGCAGATACCGGGGAAGTGAAATTCATCCTCATCTAGTCCATAACCCAGTATCACAAAGCATTACAAAGGTTTCCTCACTGGGCTGCAATGAATGGTTCAATCAAATATCCATCCGGATAAGTCTAAGGGCGTTTTAGTAAATCGTACACGATTTCCTTATAAATCACCCCAACCCTAACTTTTGAATTTCTGTAGATATTATTGAGCAGAGATTAGCAGTGGGAGTGAGGCGGAGATAAGGAAGAACCGGTAACCGGAGTCCTGCTGATGGATCTGTGTTTTGATTCAAAACAAGAGAGACACAAAATTGTCATAATGACTTCTCCTCTCAAATCTATGTTGTTTTTTTCTTCCCGTGATAGGTGAATTAGCGTCGAAGTGTCATATGGCTGGACCTCTAGGTAAGATACGTAAAGTAATGGTGTTTTTTTTTTTTTTGATGATTTCATTGTCTTAACCCAGAATATTGATACTCATGTTTTTATTTTTTCGTTGCAGGGATTTCTCATATTTATATGAGATGGAGGTGAGACTTCTTGGATTTTAATCTGGAGACATAAGCTTTAGATCAACACAAAAGTTATGATAAATGTTAGATCAACAGAATATTTGGTAATCACTGGATTAGTACATGTTTTAAGGTTGTTCAAGTATCAAGTCATTTCTTCTTTAAGAAATAGGATTTTGGGGTTTTAGTTGTGAAAAATTCTCAAGTTGTATTTATGTCTATTCTAGTAGTATTATTCTTGTAACTTTGGCTTATCTGAGCATACTAAGATCAGTGAGGAGATTACACTTCAGTTGTTGGAGAATATATATTTTTTTTCTGTTAGTTCTGATCCTATTATCTACAATTACAAAAATTAGTTCTAGGTATTACTTCATCGGTAAATGTTGTTAGTGTCTGATGATAGTTAAGGAACCAATTTACATTTTGTTACTTGTAAGTGACCTGACTTTATCTGAATCAGAGTATTTTCTATGTATGATGTACACTTTCGTGACATATTTCGTTTATGGTTGGGGGTCAAATAAGTAAATGCATGCTCAATTGTGAAAAATGATAGATTTCCTGCAGTACAAAGAAATGCTCCTATATTCATCTTACCGCTTGACTTTATCTGATAGGTAGGTAGATAATTTTAGGGAAATGATTTATAGTTGTTTTTATTTATTTCAAGTCTTTTAATTTGGTGCTGCAATGAGCATGGAGGTTTTGAATAGGTAACTGCGCTGAAGTTTGTTTACATTCATGAATACATTTCATAACAATTGAGCCGCAGAGTTCCCTAAAATGACTAACATAAAAACAGTTTAACCTTTTTGGCATAGGGAGACATACGCCTAACAGTTGATCCAAATTTTCGAACACGTGCAACCATGTGTAGCTTACATCCCATCTGGGGTTTCTAACTACGCTTTGTCTAACAGCTAAAGAGACCGTAAAGCGGATTTATAAGGGAGAAATGAAATTCATCCTCATCAACACCACAAAGCATATATAACAGTGTAGGCTGAAGAAAATGTAAAATCATCTTATACTATAATAAAGAAAACTCCCCTTTTTGGTACGACCTGGGAATTCCGTGTGTACTTTGTATATGGTTCGTCGGATCAGATGACCTTAAAAACACGGAGTGTGATGTAGGCCGTCCATCTGATAAGGCATGTTTTCTTTCATCTGCCTCCATGTATTTCAACAAAAACCAGCAATCACGATGGAAAAAAAATGAAACGAACGACAACGAAAACCAGCGACACCATCTTCTGACCTGCAAAAATTTATACACCAACACCACCACCACCCTCCATCACCACCCTGCGCCTCAAAACCAATTTTTAATTTCATCTTCGACTATTACCACGCCCCCCTCCTGCTCCTCTCCACCACCTTAATTTCTTCAAACCTTTACAAAAACCTTTGCCGACAATCTGAGCTCTCTCTTTTAATTTTATCTGATTTTGAAATTTTGATGTATCAATTTCAATTTCAAATCAAGTTATTTCACAAAGAAGGGGTTCTGCTTTAAATTTCATTATACACAACTTACTTCACTGATAGAGTAGATTCGGATGATTTGGATTCATAACTCTGGGGTTTTAAACATCAAAATTTTCATTCCAAATAGGTAAGTTCGATCGTCAATGTATGTTAAGATCTACCTAATTTTTATTATTCTGATGCATGCTTGATGTTTGCTTCAATTGGAACCTGTGCTGTTTGACAAAATACCTGAATAAAAATTATCATTTTGGTTATGTGGGAGTCTCATTTGCCACCACTAAATACGCTAATTTTTAACCTGGCATCCAGTTTAACTTTTGTTTAAGTTGATTACGCTTATTCAATGTTGTTTGTTGGGAGTGATATTATCTGAATTTTATAATGACATAAACTAAATTGCATACATTGTTGTTAAGGTGATCACTGGTGGAGGTAAATCAGGCCTCCAGCTCAACCATATCAAAAAGTTAGTGTAGGTTTCATCCTCAGAAGAGTCCATGTACCAGTGTGTATGAGTTTTAATCTCCCTTGGCAAGTTCAAATTTTTGTATTATTTCGTATTCCAGTTCTCATTCTGGAATTGGAACTTCGAACAAACAATGTTTTGGAACCTAAATTAACTCCCCTGCGTTTAGGTTATACTCCGTGAGAATTAAGTTTAGGCATGGATGTTTTCATTGTGTATGGTTCCTTTCAGATCATTCTTTGAGGGTATGCACAAGGTGTAAAATAAAGGTTGATGTGGTCTACAATGGGCTACTGCAAATGTGTGGCGAGATGTTTGGTCGCTTAGACCCATCCTTGCCATCAAGTTTTATGAAACTAAATCTAGGTGTTTGTGGGATTACATTATATAATTGTACGTTTAACAATCCAAAATTATGCACACAAATCTAGGTACTATTGCAGAAGAAAATTGTTAGTTTGTACATGAATCAGATGCTAGCAACAATCCAAAATTATGTTTTGCAGGTCTTAGAACGGAGGGGCGTCTTGGCAGTCTGCAATTGCATCAGGCGTGCGTCTTTGATTCAAATCAAAAAGTCATATGGGAACTGAAGAAAATTCAAGGATGTTGATGTCAAATGGTCCCAGTCGAAGAGATATTGAATTATAGGGATCTGTGTGCATCAGAAATGGATGTCCAACTTTCTGTTCAAACTGCAGGCGCATCGTACGTGCGAATTCAGAGAAAATGTTTGGAGCATATTTAGCACATTGGGTTTTGGCGCATTTCTTTGTTTTACCTCCAAGGTACGTACTTCTTTTTCTTTATGTTTGGAGCATAATTAGCACATTGGGTTTTAAAAGAAAATGTTTTATCTTTTTTTTGTTTTACCTCTTGAAGTGTGTTAACTTGAATTAGTTATTGGGATTATTTAAGTCATCTGTCGGCCAAGGATTGTAAGAATTAATGTATGTGTATTACAGGGTTCATTGCCAAAACCCTCCTTATGCCCCTGAATTTTTGTTATTGGGGTGTCCTCTTCTTCTGTCGTTGCTACTGTTAATGGGTTGCCTAGAGAGAAATTGTTTGGATGATATGCGTTGTATTTTTAACTTATCATATTTACTTCAAAAACAAAGGTGGTTTTGTTAATGGAATTGGTGAATTGACAAATAAAGGTGTTTGAGAGTTACAGCATATAGCTTTCATTAAATTGTTATTAGTCTTACTCTAAACATAAGTGGGAGAAAACAGATCATTGTAGGGTCACCAAGGCATGAATATCCAACAATTGTCCTACAACTTTCACTGACTGTGTGTAGTAGACATCACATTTTTAGAAATATAAGGTTGCTTTGAATTTGCTTCTGAAAAACATCACTAAACATCACTACACATGTCTTTGTCTTCTGATGACGATTTGAGCGTTGGTGAAAACCTGTTCATTCAAAGCTGCTTGCCCGGTTATATGTCGTCTTTCTTCGTGGGGTCTTTCCAGATAGCTGCTTACAATATTGACCGTGCTTCTCGTCACATGGGTTTCGATCAAGGGTGCCTCTCGTTTACCCGGCCGGTGATCCCTAAGGATTCGTTGCGTGTCGCCCTTGACGCCGGTGTCCTTAAACCGGGTATCCGTCTTTCCTTTTTCAAATGGGAAGAGTAACCCGACGACCTTCGGCTATAATGAATTTTGGTGCGACGAGTTTACTATGATCCGAGATTTTGTGAATAACGTGGTGGAAAACGTTAGTTGCAAACCTTCAATGATTCAAGGAGTATCCAATGTTGAGAGATCCAAGCGAAAGTTGCCTAGCAATTCTGAAAAAGCCCCTGTGCCAAGGAACGGGAGAACGAAAATCGTCTTGGCGGGTTCCGGACAGTTTCACAAGATCCTCCCACGGCTCTTGTGTCTTTCAGTTCTTCCAATAACCAGGTATGTGTCGCCTCTTCATGGGTTTGTCTCAAAACACACGTAAATTTCGGCTGAGAATATGTGTCTTGTTTCCTTCAGGGCTTCGGTAGTGTTAATGCTTTCGCTGCCCTTGCACGTTGCCAGGAGACGGCAGTTTCTTCAAGGAATTCGGCGGCACTGAGTCTACTCATAGCGGTGATGAGTCGAGAAAGAAGAAAGTTCAACAAGCGAGAGTGATTCCTGGCAAGACTTGGTTCTTCTTCGGGAAGCGGTTCGGTGAGTTTCGCGCTTCTTTCTTTCTTCTTCTTCTGTTTCTTCTTTTGAAAAATGTCTAACTCAAGTTTGCAGGAGGAATCCGGTTCGGAGGATGATTCTGGGATGGAGTCACACGAAAACTTGCCTTTGGTGACCATTTGTGTCTTGGAGATGGGAGTTAGCCAATTCTTGGGCACAACGTGGT
This sequence comes from Papaver armeniacum, assembly GCA_023531295.1. Taxonomy (NCBI): domain Eukaryota; kingdom Viridiplantae; phylum Streptophyta; class Magnoliopsida; order Ranunculales; family Papaveraceae; genus Papaver; species Papaver armeniacum. The sequence goes on from JAJJWW010004953.1 coordinate 32,460, forward strand.
TGACGGTGGATGATTCTCGATGGTTGTTGCCGTAGACATGGAAGAAGACCTTTTGCAGTCGTGAGGCCACTTGCAGGCGCCATTTTTATCCCCCGTACTTGGTTCCTTATCCAGGTCATGTCTTGGTTGGCGGCTTTAGCGTCCGGCTAAGCATGAGGCGTTGTACACGAGAATCACGGGAGAAGCACGGACATATGGCTACAACCAAGAAAGTCACTAGTCGATTTGCGCTGGTTAGCGTGTGGAAGAGGCTTTGTCTTCCATTGAGGATATGCGTGAGGTGACTGGTCACACCATTTCTCAAGACGTTATTGCCGATCGGGAGCACCATCGCGACGTGTGCGTAGAAAAGGAGTTCAACACTTCGTGGTTTGTCGAAGGCCTTGCTTTGAGATCCAAAAGTTGAAAGATGCAGCAATCGAAAGCCTTTCCGCCGAGGAGATCGCCCGACAGGAGATGGAACTCGAAAAGCTTTCCAAGATGTTGACTATGAAGAGAGCGGCTCTTGAAGACGCAAAGTCGACTTTCTCCAAGAAGAGCAGACTTGTTGGACGATTTTCCTTGAACATTTCTCTGTTAAACTTTCATTTAGGTTCTTTCTTTTTTTTTTTTGAAAGACATATTGGATGTCCAGTTCAAAACTTAACCTTTGATAGATAGCTGGTAGCTTTTTAGGGTGTTGGATTATTTCGGGATGAATGGTTTTGATAATATAACTCGATTATGTTTTGGGAAAGGAATATTGCTTTTATGAAAGTGTTTGCTAGCAATAGGCACAAGACGCAATAGTATGGCGGTTTTATTAAGAACTAAAAAAGCAGATCGTATATCTTGCCCAATCTAAATTTACTCACTTGCAAACACGCCTCTCCAAGTAAAAGGCGGCTTTGCTTTGGTAGCATCTTGATTAGTCCTCAATTCTTGGTAGCGTCTTGACGAGTCCCCGGTTTTACGGTGTAGTTTAAGAACCGATAACCTGGGTTGTGCGGTAGTTGAGTCGGATCGAGTCGCCTTCCCCTACCATCTTGACATCTGGGTCGAAGAACGAGATCGACAGTCTGATATTGTAGCCGATATATCAATCCTCCCGCTGTGGTCGCCAATTGTTTATGGGTGAAAATAGTTTCTGCTGATTTCGGTAATTTCGATGGGTGAGTGAGAAACTGATTCAAATCCTAAACAAATGTCTTTGCCACGTGAGCACTTTATAGGTTAGAGATCGATCTGTACAAGTCCGACCCTAAACCAAGAAATGGCCGTTCAGACTTGCTTCGGGTCACAAAGTGGAGGAGAAGGGTTGATTTGGGCAGGGAAGCAAAGAAAGGTGTTGAGGAGAGTAGTATCTCGACTTGTATCAGAGAAGTGAAAGCTTAGGAAGCTTGCAAGAGATGGAAGCTTTTGGGAGAGCTTGCAAAGTTGCCTTTCGAGAGTGTAAGTGTAGTATATTTCTCACGACCGAGACTTGTTGTCGGTGGAAATAGGTAAGACCTATTTATACAAGTCGAGATTAAAACGTACCCTGGCCTCATGAAGGAAGAGAGTAAAGGGTGAAATAATGGGAGGAGGTGGTAACCGCATGGTTTAATGGGCGAAAACGTTTTCACCATTATTCCTCTTTTATTTGACCACTTTATTCCTTTTCACGCTTTCTTAATGTGAGGCGTAGTGTACGCTGCGCATGCTGTGACCGCCAAACCAAAACCCTAAAGAAGCATCCCCCAGTTTGTGTCGATGTCTCAGTGTTGGTTGCATCTTGAGTGCAAGTGGCGCTGCTAGTGGCGCGTGTGGCATGTGCCAATGGCATGTGCGGAATGCCTTGGTGGTAGGTTGCACGGTTTGCAAGTTAGGTTACCAGCGTGTGTGTGTGGCATGTGCCAATGGCATGTGCGGAATGCCATTGGCCCACGCCAAACACACACGCTGGTAGCCTAACTTGCAAACCGTGCAACCTACCACCAAGGCATTCCGCACATGCCATTGGCACATGCCAAACACACACGCTGGTAGCCTAACTTGCAAACCGTGCAACCTACCACCAAGGCATTCCGCACATGCCATTGGCACATGCCACACGCGCCACTAGCAGCGCCACTTGCACTCAAGATGCAACCAACACTCGAGACATCCACACAAACTGGGGGATGCTTCTTTAGGGTTTTGGTTTTGCGGTCCTGACATGCAGCGTACACTACGCTCACATTAAGAAAGCATGAAAAGGAATAAAGCGGTCAAATAAAAGAGGAAATAATGGTGAAAAACGTTTTCACCCATTAAACCATGCGGTTACAACCTCCTCCCATTATTTCACCCTTTACTCTCTTCCTTCATGAGGCCAGGTACGTTTCAATCTCGACTTGTATAAATAGGTCTTACCTATTTCCACCAGACGACAAGTCTCGGTCAGGAGAAAAATACTACACTCTTAGAAAGGCAACTTTGCAAGCTCTCCCAAAAGCTTTCATCTCTTGCAAGCTTCCTAAGCTTTCACTTTCTGATACAAGTCGAGATACTACTCTCCTCAAGTCTGGAACGGCCATTTCTTGGTTTAGGCCGGACTTATGCAGATTGATCTCTCGAATCTATAAAGTGCTCACGTGCAAAGCACATTTGTTTAGGGTTTGAACCAGGTTTCTCACTCACCTCTTAATTTACCGAAATCGGCAGAAGCGATTTTTACCCATGATCTCTTAAAAAATTCCATACAACATCATTCAAAATGGAATCGACCAAGATTTTGTTCTTTTCCTATGATCATTTTCCTAGAACTTCATCAAAATGATCTTATAAAAAATATCTCCAAGATGATGTTTTTTCTTCACAATCATGATTACACCTAAATTGATTGATTATATATTCTCCGAAAACATTAATTATGTTATATATCTTACATAATTTAATTAAACAACTAGGTTTTTTTTTCTTGTTTGGGTTGATGTTGATTAGGGATTAAACAATTATCTTATTATTTTGGGCTATATATAATAACAAGTTCTGTAAACCCGTCCAAATGGACGGGCTAGTTCATTAACAGAATGAAAAAGAAAAAGTTATACGTTGATGCCAATTGGTAAAAGAGGATGAAAATTATACGTTGCTCCTGAAATCTTTCTTAATGTGCATTGATGCCCAATTATAATAGATTGTTGGCTTGACTTGCAAATCATTTCTTAATACACATTCGAACATACTCAGTCAGTCACCATGTATAATAGATTGTCTCCGTCTACATTCCTAGCATGCATTCAAATTAAATTTTACTTTGCCCATTCTTGAGACTCAGGTCCGAAATCCACTGATTTCCATTAAGTTCAGAAAATGATTCCTACTTTTGATGTTGCACTAAAAAAGAACAGATAGATAGATCAATCATAAACTATTACGGGTCATAAACAAAGAAATAACTTGGGTTTCCTATCAGAGATGTTAACAAACACAAAAAGTCAATTATCCAAATGACGAATAACCAAAGACATCATATAAAACTCATTGATAAGCAGGTCCGGAAACATTCGTAAACATATTAAATGTTAGAAAGAACTTATATAAGTATATTAATCGAAACTGAAATTTATTTACCATTTTGATATTGATCAAACGGAGTAGCCAGTCAAAAATCTTTGGTAGAGATATTTTTAAATAAAAAAGTAATCTCTGAAGTTTTACCCAAATCCTTGGTAGTGATTCGTTAATGACGATTCAATAATATTGCCATTAAATGATTTAATTAACCACGGATGAGAGCAACAACTCGTGCTCCATCGGTTCAGAGAAAACCCAAAAATCTCGTTTACTCAATCTAAAATGGTTTAATGACGCAAAAGCATGTTAACAAACACAAAAGTGTTGTCTAAAATGGTTTACAGAAATTTCCTCCATTAACCAGTAATGTTACACTTCCTGCAAAAAAAAAAAAAAAAAAAAAAAAAAAAAGCATTAATGTTACAAAGAATCACAACATCTGTTAAACGATTTTCATTGAAAAACAAAGTATTTCTGTAATTAAGAGTTGTGCTCCATTGTTCGGTCTGTTCTGATGAAAATCAAGCATAAATAAGATGGGGAAATTAAGAAAATGTCCATGTGGGGAAATGTAATTAAGAAAATGTCCACGTTTTTTTAATAATTTATTTAATGCCCATGCCGTTTGATTTTCCATCTGGACTCACTAGGTTAGTCAATTATCGTTTACTTGGTCAATTTTTGACGCTGCAATTACACAAATATCCTTAGTCGATGCTCTAATGCCTAAGCCCATCGCTTCCTTCTCTTACCAATTGAAACTTCAAAAATGCTCTTCTTCTCTTCGTTTTCACAACTGCTTCTTCTGTTGCGTAACCACCACCACCACCACGAATCATCATATCTTTTCACTTCTTCTAATATAATTGATCACAAGTTGTTGAAGATGAAAGTTCAGTTGAACAAGGGGATTTGATGCAGTGGATTATGACGATTTAGAGGAGGATGCGAAGTGATTGCAGCTGAGAAGAACAAAGAAGATTGTGTAGCTCAAGTATCAGGTATGATTGGGTTCAATTTATGTTGGATTTAGCCTGAATTCTTGAGCTTAGAATCAGTTGAGAGAAGATGTTTGCTTCCATGGCTTATTTGTATGGATTTGCGTCTCTTAGGGTTGGTTTGAGTTGTTTCTGTAGCTGAATTTCTGCTATAAAATGTTGCTGCTACCATTAATTTGGTGGATTATGTACAGGGATTTGAACTGGGTCTGTATGGATTGGCATTGATGCTTGTCCCCAATATTAGGTTCACACACACAAGGTGTTTGCTTAAAAGCCTGATTGACAAGTTGTTGCTGATTTATTTGGTTGATGTGTGGTGGCCGTATGGCTTGTGTTCGAATGAGTAGAAGATGTCTTAGACACCATGATAAACAAGGAAACTTGGGTCAGTTGTCTAATTCAATTTTTGCTTGGATTTGCAATCGTTTTGCTCACTGGAAATATGTTCAAAGCTGATGTAGCTGCCGCAAAAACAGCCTTCAAAGTGTTGTTTCTGTTGTTAATTTTATAAGCTGAATGAATGTGATTGGTGATGTTTTTGTACTTTTGTATGTCAAGAATTGTTTGGTCTGTTTACGTCTTGAAATTGCAGGGATTTTAAGACATGCAAAGGACCTAAAAACATAGCACAAAGACACCTCTGCATCACCGAAGTTATGCCTGCAACCTGTTTGATAGAAGTGCCGAAAGATGTGAATTCGTCACTGACTCGCCTTCATAACTCGGTGCATTGATTGTACGACATAAGGGCTTAAAGGTAATTTAAAGGGACTGATTTATTACCATGTAGGGGACAAACGGCAGTTAGGCGTTTTTTCAAAAAAACGGATGGAAAAGGTAAACTCATGGGCATTAAATAAATTATGAAAAAAACGTGGACATTTTCTTAATTACATTTCCCCACATGGGCATTTTCTTAATTCTCCCAAATAAGATTTAAGTAAATTCAGTGAAGAAGAAAGGAGACTAACCCCGCGATGCAAAAAAGTAAATAAAAAATCTGGAACCACTTCCAAGAACGAAAATGGGTCATTTGTCCAAAAAATTTAAAACATGGTTCAAATGGACGAGTAAAAATTATTATGGGTGAAATGGACACAAAAAAAAATAGTAAGGATGAAACTGGATTCATCAGGGCTTAAACTTAAAAAATAGCAAGGATGAAACTGGATGCATCCTAATGTAAATTAAAAATAAGAAAAAGAATTTAAAAATGGGTAGGATAAACTGGTTACATCCTGGCTATTTTTATATTTTTTTCCATTTAAACAGTATCAAAATCTAAATGTCTTTTTCACCTAGAAATTATTGTTTTTGGTCTTTTTAACCAATTTTGTGTTCCAAGAATTTCATCTAAATGAAAGGGCCCTCCTTCATTGACATTATCTCATGTTAATCTGTTACTGAACATATAATCCCACATTTCTTTCTCAGTTTCTCCTGTATAAGAAACTCAAAACCGTAATAAACAAAATAATTGAGACAACTTTTGATAATTGATAATTTGATGAAACAATCTGTGTTCTTCTTAAAGGGTGACCACTAATTCCAACCAAAAATTTAGATACTCTCTGGGAATCACAGGAGCGAAACATCTGTATACCTGTTGTGTCTTGAAAGGAATTTTCTTTGAGTATCGTAGGACTACTTTTAAAGCTTTAACCGAATGCTTAACTACGTATCAGAGTGCAATCATGCTATTGTTACACTTGGGAATTTTCCAAACCCTAATATTTTGACATTGTAGATAGTGCATCGCAAACTTTCAGTTCATTATAGTTTTTGACTCTGTTTTGGTGCATAAACACCTATCAATAATTTTTTTTTCATTTTGCTCTTGCATCGACTGCAGCCTGTTGGATCAGTGTATCCATCGCACAATTTCGCTTGAATCTCTCCTCCACTGGATGTTGTTGGCAATGGCTATCCATTGCAAGCATTATTATTGATTCCAATCTGCAAGAGGAAACAAACTGTAGAGAAAATCCATTGATTGTAATCTGCAAGCCGAACAAACTGTAGCGAAAGATAAATTATTTCTTTGGTCCTGTGGAGGGCAATCTTTTTATACCGATGTATTTTTGTCAGCCACTATCTAAATTATTGAAATGTTGATCTGTAAGTATTGTTAGTGTTTGATGATACTTGTCAATTACCTATTGTTAGTATTGTTTACTTCGGTCAGGATAGTGTATAATGTTGTGTAATTCTTCTATACCTCAAAGTTATTTACGCTTGGATTGATATCTTCCTGAATTGTTGTTTGTCTGTTTTTCAACAATATGCTCACAAATTGTTAAAGACCAATTCGTTCATAACTTCATATCATAGCCTGTAGTCTAGGTTTGCAAAGAAACTTTGTAGCTTGTAATCTAGGTTTGGAAATCCAGCAGGCCTAAGTTATAACCAAAACTTGATAGAAACTTGGATTGAAATAAGCCCAAGTAATGGCTATCTTCTTGGATTTCTCAACAGGTGAGATCCGCTTATTGAAGGTTAAGAAATAATTTGGTGGCCCTTTTACGTTACAGGTTGTCTTATATTTGCTAATGAATGTTTTCCTTGCAACTCTTTTAAATAAGTTGCTTTCACCATTTTAACGAACGTTACAGGTTGTCTTATATTTTCTAATGAACGTTACAGGTTGTCTTATTATGTGTGCGAGTTTATGTACAAAGTCCTGATTTCATTCATGAAAATGGACCTTGAAAATCATTCATAAATTATTATTCTTTCTGTATATTACCCACCAACAAACGCCTCCACCAGTACATTCACAACTTTTGGACAGTTTTCCAGCCCTCTTTGTTGTCTAATTTGATTTGGGTACAATTGCAAACATATACACAAGGTAACGGAATTGAGACCCAGCCCTTAACCAAAAGTTGATAAACCTTTGGTTTAAGCCATTTAAAAACATTTTATTTATTTTTTTGAACTTAGGACAATAATGGTATGATCTGGCATATTCGGCTTTGTGCTCTATTCAAGTATGTGCGGCCTCAACACAAAAATGAAAGATGTACATTCACCTTTGGTTTTCCTTCCTTTTTCGTTCATTTAGCCCAGTTGGCCAAGGGTTAGACTGTTGGGGGTTCAATTCCTGATGTTGATCGAGAAAAAGAACTTATTTTGCCATGTGCAATTCACATCCCAACGACCTGAACTACATCCTCATCTACACCGAGATCTAAGTTCACAAGTCAAAGACTCGCAAAGCGCTTAAGCATTTTTTTTTTTTTCAAGGCTTGCTCACTGGGAGGAAATCGGAATGCTTTGTGACTAGTCCAAGGGCATTCTAGTAAATCGAATGAGATTCCTTATAAATGAACCTAACCCTGGAATCTCAGTAGATAGAGCGAGAAAGTAGAGACTAGCAGCGGGAGTGAGGCGGCGACGAGGGAAGAGCCAGTACCGGAGATGGGAAGCTTTACACATACCATAGAGACCAAAGAGAAGAAAGATATAGATCTTTCAAATTGTCATAATAACTTCTCCTCTCATATCCAACTTGTTTGTTTATCTTTATAACTAGATTTGTGGTCTGAATTACCTTGGATGCTCCTTTTCCGGTAAGATCTGTAAAAATAAAGGTGTTCTGATATTTCTTCATTGTGTTAGCCACGATACTCATTTGCTTTGGCTTTTCTTTGCAGAGATGATCTTCTCCACTTCTTTAGCAAGAGAAAAACAGCAGACTGGCCTTTGCTACCCGGGTGTGTTGTGTTTGAGCAAACCAATTTCCTTTAAAGAAGATACAAGTCCCCATACATAGCGCCCTTGATTTTCCCACAAAAATTTGTTGAAATGGTAGATCGGCAGAAAATTGAAGGTCTGATATATTGGTAATCATTGAGTTTGAGCTGTTTTAAAGTTTAAGTAATTTAGAGATTAGCTTAGGCATAATAATACGATTTGGGACAAACAAAGCATGTAATTGGCTTTAATTGAGGAAAGTAAATAATTCCTGAATTTATTATTCACATCCCATATCAGTTATTAGAGAAAATTTTGTTAATCTGTTAATGTATGAAATACTGTCCACTGATGTATAAACGCTTCCATATATCTAAAAGTTATTTATGCTTGGATTGCTATCTTCTTGATTTATTAATGTTGAATCAGGCTTGGATTGATATCTTCCTGAATTGTTGTTAGTTGTTGAATCAGTTCTGTTTCAACAATATGCTTGTAATTTGTTACTTAACTTCATATCAGAGCCTGTAATCTAGATTTTGAGATGTCATTTCTTCATACCCTGAGCTGATGACCTTTGTCAGATCATACGCAGCCTCTTATATTTGTTTTGAGTTCTATCTTTATACTTGTTGTATTGGTTTAATACTGAACATACTAGGTATTACAAGCAGATTAAGAACAAACCATGCATACATAAAGTCAAGGAATTGTTGCAGTTTAACTTAGCATTTATAATGTTATGTCCAATTGGTGAGACAACATACTGTCAAAGTCTTGGTTTGATTCATGAAATAGACCTTAGAAATTATCGATTAATGTTAGATTTTGATATGTAGATCAAAACTAACATGGATATCATTGATTTGACGAACAACAAATATATAAATCAATGATAAAATAGCAAAATAAATAAATCTACATACCAAAATGAAATAGGAGACAAAAGATATACGTGGTTCGGCACTAACGCCTACGTCCACGGAGAAACCCTTAAGGGTGAGATTATATTGATCTCCAGAGTTTGATCATTCTGGGATAATTACATTTACATATGACACTCTTATTTATAGAGTGAATTAAACCTAGAAAGATAATATTATATCTTAAATATCTTTGACTAGTAATATTATGTAATTAATTACATAATATTATAGAATTAACTTCTTATTTGGTCTTTACTTCACGTGGCTTGACTACACGGTCACTTGACTTGGTCTTCGCTTGTTGTCTTGGTCCTTCTTTGCACCTCGACTATTTATGTGGGTGCTATATACTCTAATACTCCCCCTCAAGTTGGACACGTAGAGAAACGTAGTGTGCAACTTGAATAATTAACTTCTGACTTGGTCTTTGCTTCACGTGCCTTAGATGGCTACACGGTCACCTGACTTGGTCTTAAGGTTGATTTGGTTGGAGCAGAATGGTTGGAGCCAGAACCTAAGCATGAACCCTAGGGAAGCTTCACACTGCACACTTTACGAGCTAAAATTTGTTGAAAAACTTGAATGTACCATGTAACTTGAATTGTGGAACAGAACTGTTGAATTAACCATGAGGCTTGCACTTCGGAAAAATTTATAACGAAAGCAGTAAATTGATCCTCAAAAACGTTCTGGTATGACCAAGAGAATGAAGTCAATCGAGTGGCTGAGATGTCGACGATCGGTAGGTCGGCTGAGAAACTTGAAGTTGGACACACAAAAATTTTGAAATGTACAACTTGAACTAAAATTGTACTTCGATAGTTGACTTGAGAAACCAAAGTACCACACTGATATATAATAACCAGACCAATGAAACTGCAGTTAAGTATCTGCCAAATGGAAATAAATTGAGCAGGAAAAGCTTGATATGTAAATGGATATTTACTGGGCTTTAATAAATTGGGTAAGAGAGAAGGGGGCTTGACTGAAATGATGAAAAAAGCCTAATTTTCGTTTCCCTTTCGTCTTAACCTAACAGGACCTAATCCATTTGATTGTGATTTATAGTTGTTTATGGGTAAAAATCGTTTCTGCTGATTTCGGTAATTTCGGTAGGTGAGTGAGAAACTGGTTCAAACCCTAAACAAATGTCTGCACGTGAGCACTTTATAGATTCGAGAGATCAATCATTGTACAAGTCCGGCCTAAACCAAGAAATGGCCGTTCCAGACTTGCTTCGGTCACAAAGTGGAGGAGAAGGGTTGATTTGGGGGGAAGCAAAGAAAGGTGTTGAGACCAGAATAGTTCTAGGAGGAGAGTAGTATCTCGACTTGTATCGAGAAAGTGAAAGCTTAGGAAGCTTGCAAGAGATGAAAGCTTTTGGGAGAGCTTGCAAAGTTGCCTTTCTGAGAGTGTAGTATTTTTCTCCTGACCGAGACTTGTCGTCTGGTGGAAATAGGTAAGACCTATTTATACAAGTCGAGATTGAAACGTAACCTGGCCTCATGAAGGAAGAGAGTAAAGGGTGAAATAATGGGAGGAGGTGGTAACCGCATGGTGTTAATGGGTGAAAACGTTTTCACCATTATTTCCTCTTTTATTTGACCGCTTTATTCCTTTTCACGCTTTCTTAATGTGAGCGTAGTGTACATTCGCATCTTTGTGACCGCCAAACCAAAACCCTAAAAAGCATCCCCAGTTTGTGTTGATGTCTCGAGTGTTGGTTGCATCTTGAGTGAAAGTGGTGCTGCTAGGGACGCATGTGGCATGTGCCAATGACATGTGCGGAATGCCTTCGTTGCGAGTTGCACCTCGGCGTAAGTGGTAATGCCCAGGCCGCCATTTGGCGTGTGTGGCATGTGCCATCGGCATGTGCGGAATGCCCGGTGGTAGGTTGCACGGTTTGCAAGTTAGGCTACCAACGTGTGTGTTTGGCATGTGCCAATGGCATGCGTGGCCGTTAGGGCTGTGGCCTTGGTAGAAAAGCTACCAGCGAGCATGTTGGCATGTGCCAATGGCACGTACGGCCATGTTGACCTAGTTGCAAGTCTTGCGAGCCTAGGGCGCTATATTTGGCGTGGGCCAATGGCATAGCGGCTTGGAAACATGGCTTGCGATACGTGTTGGCATGTGCCAATGGCACGTATGGCCATGTTGACCTAGTTGCAAGTCTTGCAAGCCTAGGGCGCTATATTTGGCGTGGGCCAAAGGCATAGCGGTTTGGAAACATGGCTTGCGATACGTGTTGGCATGTGCCAATGGCACGTACGGCCATGTTGACCTAGTTACAAGTCTTGCAAGCCTAGGGCGCTATATTTGGCGTGGGCCAAAGGCATAGCGGCTTGGAAATATGGCTTGCGATACGTGTTGGCATGTGCCAATGGCACGTACGGCCATGTTGACCTAGTTGCGAGTCTTGAAAGCCTAGGGCGCTATATTTGGCTTGGGCCAAAGGCATAACGGCTTGGAAATATGGCTTGTGGTACGTGTTGGCATGTGCCAATGGCACGTACGGCCATGTTGACCTAGTTGCAAGTCTTGCAAGCCTAGGGCGTTATATTTGGCGTGGGCCAAAGGCATAGCGGCTTGGAAATATGGCGATACGTGTTGGCATGTGCCAATGGCACGTACGGCCATGTTGACCTAGTTGCAAGTCTTGCAAGCCTAGGGCGCTATATTTGGCGTGGGCCAAAGGCATAGCGGCTTGGAAATATGGCTTGTGGTACCTGTTGGCATGTGCCAATGGCACTTACGGCCATGTTGACCTAGTTGCAAGTCTTGCAAGCCTAGGGCGCTATATTTGGCGTGGGCCAAAGGCATAGCGGCTTGGAAATATGGCTTGTGGTACGTGTTGGCATGTGCCAATGGCACGTACGGCCATGTTGACCTAGTTGCAAGTCTTGCAAGCCTAGGGTGCTATATTTGGCGTAGGCCAATGGCATAGCGGCTTGGAAATATGGCTTGTGGTACGTGTTGGCATGTGCCAATGGCACGTACGGCCATGTTGACCTAGTTGCAAGTCTTGCAAGCCTAGGGCGCTATATTTGGCGTTGGCCAAAGGCATAGCGGCTTGGAAATATGGCTTGTGGTACGTGTTGGCATGTGCCAATGGCACGTACGGCCATGTTGACCTAGTTGCAAGTCTTACAAGCCTAGGGCGCTATATTTGGCGTGGGCCAAAGGCATAGCTGCTTGGAAATTTGGCATTGTTGCCATGGTGCGCAGGGTGCGGCTTGGTTTGGCATTGTTGCCATGGTGCGCGAGGTGCGGCCTGGTTTGGCATTATTGCCATGGTGCGCGATATGCGGCTTGGTTTGGCATTGTTGCCATGGTGCGTGATATGCGGCTTGGTTTGGCATTGTTGCCATGGTGCGCAGTGGTGCGACTTGGTTTGGCATTGTTGCCATGGTGCGCGATATGCGGCTTGGTTTGGCATTGTTGCCATGGTGCACGAGGTGCGGCTTGGTTTGGCATTGTTGCCATGGTGCGCGAGGTGCGGCTTGGTTTGGCATTGTTGCCATGGTGCGCAGGGTGCGGCTTGGTTTGGCATTGTTGCCATGGTGCGCAGGGTGCGGCTTGGTTTGGCATTATTTGCCATGGTGCGCAGTATGCGGCTTGGTTTGGCATTGTTGCCATGGTGCGCGAGTGTGCGGCTTGGTTTTGGAATTAGGGTTCTGTGGTTGAAAACCCTAATCTGGTATTTTGAAAAATACCCCTATTAATTATTTAAACCTGAGTTAAATGCTCTTAGTTAATGTGTTGCGGGTAACACTAGGTCATGGGGTTTTACGATTTTACCCCTTGTTTAAAAACCACCATCAACAATAGTGATTGTAAAAAATCAACCACAAGGAGAGAACGAAAGGAAACGTCTGACATATAATCATACCAAACGGATGATTATAACAATTTTCATAATAAAATCATTATGGGAAATAATAAGATTTTCCAAAAGGAAATATTTTGAGAAAAGTTTGACTATGGATTATTATCAAAGATTTCCATAGAAGAATCGAAAATTATTTTGAAAATAAATGAAAATAACTTAGAAAATAAATAGATATGGAAAATTAATATGTTGCAGAAAGTGCAAAGAAATTACCAAAAAAGAAAATGTTCCTTTAGGTGATAAAATATAGAATGATAACATCCGGCAAAGTTGATAATCCATGGTATTAAAGGAATACAGGGATCTTGCCGGGAGATAAGAACATCAAATAGGAAGCAGCGTAAAAATCAACGTACTTCACGTTTCACTGTACTGACATACAGATATTTGATGATCATGAAAGCATAACTCTGATCTTTTGAACTGGAACAATAAGGGTGTTTCACAATCAGTGATTACTTGTTTTATTAACAAGATAAAGTGAAGCGATGATAGATCTTTGATGCAAAACAGAGCTTTAACTCATGTCATCTTGGCATCTTGCCAAGTTGTTTGTGAACAATGGCAAACAAAACAAAATAATTGTAATTGAATATATCACGCTTCCCCGTAATGGGAGTACCAAAACTTACGGAGAAGAAATAGTATCGGATATACCCGAAATATCTTTGGAGTAGAGAACTATTCCGAAATGGCAAGATATGAGATAATTAATGGGGATTATCCGTGTCATGCGGATATGAACTCAAAAATGGAAAATTCCAGTGGATCTTGCGGTGAACAATGGCAAGAAAAAGAACGAAAATATTGTTTTCTTCTATGAAACAGCTAGAACATAATTAGGTGTCTGTAACTGTCCACAGAGAAGCAGGCCTTTGATGAAAAAGAGACCTTAATCCATTTGAAGAAACAAATGGTTCGAAGTGATCATGAAAATGGACCACGATTAGAGAATACTCGATTTGGGTTTTCAAAAGATTGTAATATTAGTAAGTTCACTTGAAACAGATAAAAGAAATGAACCTTTTCTTTCTTTTTTTTTAAAGAAAAAAATGACTCACCTTAATAGGGTCTCAAAAAAAAGAAAATGAAAATATTGTGAAACACCTTATGCAATATTTCACGATATTTGTTCTATTGATACCGAAACAGGGACATGAATAACTGATCGATCATTTAAATAGAACAAGAACATAGTTATAAAAAAATATGGATTGCGGAAGCGATTGGATCGAGAGCATTTCTGCTCTGATACCATGTTAGATTTTGATATGTAGATCAAAACTAACATGGATATCATTGATTTGACGAACAACAAATATATAAATCAATGATAAAATAGCAAAATGAATAAATCTACATACCAAAATGAAATAGGAGACAAAAGATATACGTGGTTCGGCACTAACGCCTACGTCCACGGAGAAACCCTTAAGGGTGAGATTATATTGATCTCCAGAGTTTGATCATTCTGGGATAATTACATTTACATATGACACTCCTATTTATAGAGTGAATTAAACCTAGAAAGATAATATTATATCTTAAATATCTTTGACTAGTAATATTATGTAATTAATTACATAATATTCTAGAATTAACTTCTTATTTGGTCTTTACTTCACGTGGCTTGACTACACGGTCACTTGACTTGGTCTTCGCTTGTTGTCTTGGTCCTTCTTTGCACCTCGACTATTTATGTGGGTGCTATATACTCTAATAATTAATAACTTTTGGATAGTATTCCAACTTTTTTTTTCTTCTAATTTCTCTTTGAAATGACGAAAATAGTGATCAAATACTAGATAGACTTAGGAGTGTACCCAAAAAAACCAAAAAAAAAAAAAAACAACAACTAGGCTTAAGCTATTTTAGATTTTCAAACCTCTGCTACCGTTGCTTTGTCTGATATCTCCCTCTTCTTTGCCTTTGTTTTCCTTTTAGATTTTTGTTTTATGTTCTGAAGAAATGGTAATATTAACAAGGCTTCCTCACTGGGCTGCAATGCTACAATCAAATATCCACTGGTATTAGCCCAAGGGCATTTTGGTAAATAGAACACGTTTCCATATAAATCACCCCAACCCTAACCCAAGAATCTCTATGCGTATTGTTGAGGAGAGTAGCAGTGGGACTGAGGCGGCGATCAGAGAGAAGAAACAGTAACCGGTGTCCTGATGATGGATCTGAATTTTGGTTTAACGTGGGAACCTTTGAACATAGTTTGGGGATCAAATACAAGAGAGACACAGATCTTGCAAATTGTCATAATGACTTTTCCTCTCAAAAACAAGTTGTCTTTCATGTTCATGGCCTGATTTTGATGTTGGAGATTGGTACGTAAGATCTGTAAAAAATGCTGTTGTTTTATATATTTGTCATTCTCTTAGCTTACAAACACTTAAATTTTCTTTGGTGTTGTTGCAGGGATAGTGCTTGAAGCCTCTTTGGCGGGAGAAAGTTAACAGAGATCTTTAAAATGTAAGGGATTGACATTCTACAACTGTTGGAATGGTAGATTGGCAGAAAATGTATGATCTTTATTTCTAATCATTGAATTAGATATGTTTTGTATGTTTCGATAATTTAGAGATTAGCTTCTCACTCACTACCCAAAGACCCAATGTGAGGAATGGGATTTGGGACATAGTAATATAGTATGTAATTGTCTTTAGTTTGGGGGGAATTCCTATCTGATTGATGTTGTGGAGCTTATTTACTATTGCAATTTTGTAGTTTAGATTACATTCATCTGCAAATGTTGTTAGTGTTTGATCCTAGTTACATTACATGCGCATTTTTGGTGCTTGATAGAACCCTTGATCAAATTAACTATAACCCAAGTGAAGTGATCACGATAATGCTTGTCAATTACAAGTATTTAATGTTTTATAAGTCTACCGTATCTCAAAGTTATTTAAGCTTGAACTTATATCTTCCATAATTATTGTTAGTTGAGTCAGTTCTGCTTCAACAATATGCTCATAATTTTTTAAGTATCAACTTCATGCCTTCATATCAGAGCCTGTAATTTAGCTCATAATTACCAATAAAGAAGATGGATAGTGTTTAATGTTGTATAAGTCTTCTATATTTTTTCTTGGATTGATATCTTCCTCGATTGTTGTTAGCTGTTAAATCAGTTCTGTTTCAACAAGATGCTCACAAAAATTTGGATAAAGCCTGTTCTTGGTAGAGTTCAATTCTTCCTTTGATCAGCATTGCGAAATGCCGTTCCTTCTATTGATAACTTAAACAAGAGAGGCTGTGAAATACAAGATACATTGTGTTGTTTCTGCATTACTCTATCACTAGAAAAATCTGGGGTTGTTTCATAGTAAGCTTCCTTCAATATAACCTGGAGACCAAGGGATTCTCTGGTCTCTAAAGTGCAGGAATAGAATCATGATGCACAAGAAAAAGAAAATGTGGCCTGCTATATATGTTATTTTTGAGCTGCTGGACTATTGGGTGAAAGAAACAATCTGAGTTATGGCAAAGAAAAGGCCAAGATCTTTAGATACATTAAGACAGACAGTAACAATCTCCTTGTTTAAAGATTCTGAATTCTTCTTTGATTTCCAAACAGGTGAGATCCGCTTAGTAAGAAATAATGTGCTAGTCCTTTTAGGTTATGTTTTGCTAATGAATGTTGCAGTTGCATCTATTTAATAGCACTTGAATAAGTTACTTACACTACATGTTTCCGCTATAATAATATTTGTTTTCTTTCAACTTTTGTCAAAGTGGACAAATAAGACTACAGCATGTTGTCAAAGTTGTGATTTGATTAATGAAATGAACCTTAAAAATCATTCATCAATTTTTCTTTCTTTTCTTTTTATTTATCAACATCGACTATTTTTGGACTGTTTACCCAGCAATTTTTTTTCTTTCTAATTTCTCTTTGGTACAATCTCAAAGATTTACACAGCGGAATGTAAGCCCAACCATATTAAAAAACAAATTTTTTGTTTGTGACCGCAATGTTAATATTTGTGGATTTTGAAAAGATGAAAGCAGTTACAAACTACTAAGCTATTACACATTTTAGACACAATGTTAAATATGTGCAGTTCAGTCCGAACTGGAATTTCTAACTTTGCTTTGTTTAATTCTCCCTATTCTTTGGATTTGTTTTGCTTTGAAACCAAACCTAAGGCGCAAAAAGTCGTTTTATGCCGGCAATGTAAAATTCATCCCCTGCATTGTAGCTCAAGAAGTTGTAATATACATTGTAGGCTCAAGAAGGCTTGCTCACTGGGCTGCAATGCTTCAGTCCAACATTCAATTGGGATTAGTTCAAGGGCATTTTAGTAAATCGAATACGTTTCGTTAAAATCAACCACAAACCCTAGAATATCAGTACATATTGAGCGAAAGACTGGAGAGTGGAGACTAGCAGTGGGAGTGAGGCGGCGCTGAGGGAAGATCCAGCAACAGAAGTCATGCTGATGAGATTTTGCCGTTTCCAAAAACACATCGGGGGTTATGATTGGAGTGTTGGTTTCGTGTGGGAAGCTTTACACCTAACTTGGAGATCAAAGAGAAGAAAGACAAATAGATCTTTGGAATTGTCATAATGACTTCTCCTCTCAAATCCAGGGTTTTTTTTGTAACTAGATTCCGGTTCCGGCCCCGGTAAGATCTTTAAAAATAACGTTGTTTGATATTTTTTCATTGTCTTAGCCCAAAAACACTGAAATACTTCTCCTCTCATATCTTAGTTTTTTTTGTTTGTGGATAACCAGATTCGGTGTCTGAATTATATCAAATGTTACTTTTATGGTAAGATCTGTAAAAATAATGGTGTTGTTAGATATGTTTTTTCATTATCTAAGCCCATATACACTGACATTTGCTTTGTTTTTTCTTTGCAAGGATGATCCATATATTTAATTGAGGCATCCTATCCACTTCTTTATTTAGCAGGAGAAAAACAAGACTGGTCTCTATCTAAAGAAGACACAATCCCTGAATCTTCCAACTAAAATTTGTTAGAATTTTTGAGATTGAGTTTTTTGAGATTGACTTCCTACAACTGTTGAAAATTTGAAGATGTTAAATTTGTAATAGTTGAATGAGCTAGACCTGTTATTGCAAATATGTACTCAGTTTATATTGTTTCATCTGTATATGTTTATAGTGTTTGTTGATATCTACATGTAAATTGATAGAAACTTTGATCAAAATAAAATCAGCCAAGTGCTTTTCAATAATTTATCTATAAAGAAGACTTAGTGTCCGCTGATGTTGTATGAATCATCTATATCACTAACTTATTGACACTTGAATTGATACCTTCCTGCATTTGTTGTTAGTCGTTGAGTTCTGTTTCCCAGGCCACTCCTATTTTACAGTTCGAAACGTGGTTATTCATTACATCATAATCTGAGCCTGTTATCACATAATTTGTTTAAAAACATCTCCCCCGCAAAAAGATATTCTCTTGTCTCTCATGTGCATGAATGGAATAATGCTCTTGGAAATCGATAGAAATAGATAATGCGGCCTACTATGATATCTGCGATCTGCTGGACTGTGAAAGAAACAATGGAGTTACGGCAAAAAAAAGGCCAAGGGCTGTAGATACATGAACAAATACGACACGGTCTCACATACTCCCCTGCTTTGTGCTATATGCGTGCAGCCTAGAGACAAATGTAAAAGTCACTTCTTCCCTGCTTTGCGCTCTATGCGTGCAGCCTCAAAACAAATATGAAACTCACTTATCGCTATGACTGTATTATTTGTACATTTTGAATACTAGGCCATCTTATATTTTCTAACCTTTACGACCATGTGTAGTTCACATCTTTGGAAGTCGGTTTTATGTTGGAACCAGCGATTAGTGTTGTAGATTCACATCTCTTGCGGATTCGCAAAGGTCAGCTATCAAAAGGGAAGAATGATACGAAGTATATTATCAGTAAACGAGATATATAGAAGGCTGAGAATTAATATCATCTGTGAGATCCGTCTATGGAAGGTTAGGAAATAATTTGGTTCAGGTTATTTTATGTTTGGTAATGAAATATGAATGTGGCTTGCAACTCTTTATTAGCATTTGAAAAAGTTACTTACACTACTTGACATGTTTCTGAGCGGAAGTGATAGACTCACTGCGGGCTGGATCCCGCGGTGTGTCCCGTAAGAGAGAAAAACTCAGATTCTTTATCACCCGGCGGTTCAGCAGGGAGTTGGGGTGGTGGGGAATTCCTATCTGATTGGTGTTGTGGAGCTTATTTACTATTGTAATTATGTAGTTTAGATTACATTCATCTGTGAATGTTGTTTACGTTTGAATTGACACCTTCCTGCATTTTTTTTGTTAAATCAATTCTGTTTCTCAGGTCACCCCTATCAAAGAAGCTATTTCCGGTCCATCAATTGGGAGGAGAGAAGTGTATAATTAGCCGAAATGTTTTAATTGAAACATGCATGATATGGGCCACGGCCAAGTATGCCTGGAAGTTCTAAGTTAAAACAAGGTTAACTCTCCCAAAGCCAAAGTAAGAGGGCCAAAAAGAAGCAGGAGAGAGATAACTTTATCACACATACACTACTATGCTAATAAAATTGCATATGTCTGCACTTATCGCTATGACTGACTGTAGTATTCGTACATTTTGAAATGGTGAAAGTAGTGATCAACTACTACGCTAATTTAGATTTTCGAACCTTTACTACCATGTGTGCTGTTCACATCCCAATTAGAGTTCGTAACTCTGCTTTGTCTAGTTTCTCTTCTCTGGCTTTGTTTTCATTTTAAATCAAACTTAGTCGTTTCATGTTGGAAGTGAAATTCATCCAGATCTACACGCTTGCAATGTAGACTGTAATATCAAAAAGGCTTCCTTACTGGGCTGCATTGCTTTAATACATTGGGGTTAGCCCAAGGGTATTTTAGTTAATGTACGTCTCCATTTTCCTTAGAAATAGCCCTAACCCCAACCCTGGATATTATTGAGCGAGAGTAGCAGTGGGAGTGAGGCGGCGATCAAGGAAGAACCAGGAGTCCTGATGATGGATCTGAGTTTTGGCTTAACGTGGGAAGCTTTGAACATAATTTGGGGATCAAATACAAGAGAGACACAGATCTTGCAAATCGTCATAATGACTTTTCCTCTCAAATCCAAATGTTTAAAACCCTGGTTTATCACCTGAATCTTCTCTAGTTAACATCCCAGCGCTGAAAAGTTGAGCAGATGTTTGTGGGGGTTTCCTTTAGGTGGAGAAAGAAGTAGTAGGTCTCTTAGTCATCTTCTCTGTACAATCGCCTGGGATAGGAGAAAAAATAAAGAAGAACGAGAACTTAATTGGACTAGAGATGTTTTAAGGTTGTTCAAGTATCAATTCATTTCTTCTTTAAGCAATAAGATTGGGTCAAATACATAATTGGGTTTTAGTTGTGAAAAGATTTCAGGTTGTATTTATGTCTGATTCTAGTAGTGTTATTCTTGTTACTTTGGCTTATCTGCATATAGAAAGATCAGTGGGAAGACTACACTTCAGTTGTTGGAGAATTTTTTTTCTTATATAGATCTGATCTTATAATTTACAATTACAAAAATTAGTTCTATATTACTTCGTCTATAAATGTTGTTAGTGTCTAATGATAGTTATGAAAAGGAACCAAATGGCAGAGTATTTTCTATACATATTATGTTTATGCATGGGAGTCGAATAACTAAATGCACGCTAAATTGAGGAAAATGAAAGAATTCCCTCAGTACAAGGAAATACATACCACTTAACTTTCTCTGATAGGTAGGTAATTGTAGGAATCTGATTTATATTTGCGTCTATTTATTTCTAGTCTTTTGATGCTGCAACGAGTATGGTGGTTTTGAATAGGTAACTGTGCTGAATTTTGTTTTCATCCATGAATAGATTTCGTAACAACTGTTATATACTTTGTTGGTTGTGATTTTTATGACCTAGACGCTATTTGGTTGATTTTGAGTACAACTCATCCATCCCTTTACTATAAGCAAATATTTGAGATTGGGTCTCTTCGGAAGTTGGTATCCGGTGTTGTTCTTGCATTATGAAAAATAGCTGCCTAGGTCAATGGTGTATTTCTGAAGTATGGTAAGGTAGTTGTTGCTCGCATCTTACAGGTTGAGAATTTGTGTTGCATAGTTCTCAAGAAATTTGTCAACTTGCTACTCAATACTCATACTACTAGATGTCATTCTCATGACCTTGAGCTGATGACCTTTGTCGGGTCATATGGGGCTCTTATATTTGTTTTTAGTTCTATGTGCACTGCACATGGCACAAGTCTTTATTTTATTACTTGTTGTATTGGTACTACAGATTAAAGTTACTGTATTGTGTACCTTTGAATGTGTTACATTAGGACTAAGAAGGAAAGGAGTTTATGAGTTCCTCTTGTGTGTCCACTTCGTGAGTTGGGAGAAGGAAAGTGTCCAATGCGAGGCTTTGGAACCTTTCCTTATTCCTTACATTGACATGTTTCTAATGTTACAATTTTTGTTTTCATTCACCATTTTGTTGTGGAACCTTAAAACCAGTATGCTGTCGTAGTTTAACTTTGATTCATGAAATGGACCTTAAATATCATTGATCAATAACTTTTGACTTTGGATTGTATTTCAGCATTTGTTTTCTTCTAATTCCTCTTTGGTGCAATTTAAAAAATGTACAGAAAGCATGTCAAAATTCTCAGTCTTGCATATCCGGCTTTGAGCTTGAAGTATGGCCTAAGTCAAAAATAAAGCTGCATTCGGGTGCAATTATCGCTATGACTGTAGTGAGCCTAAAATCCGTAAAGTCGATTTTTTCTGATAATCCAGTCTCACAAAGCAGGGCACTGTAGGCTCGGGAAGTTGTAATATCAAAAAGGGTTGCTCATTGGGCTGTAATGCTGCAATGAAATATCCATAGGGATAAGTCCAAGGGCATTTTAGTAAATGGAATACGTTTGTTTATATAAAATGAACCGAACCCTGAAATCCAAGTAGATTGAGTGAGAGAGTAGAGACTAGAAGTGGGAGTGAGGCGGCGCCAATGAGGAAAACACCAGTTAACGGAGATCTGCTAAGTAGATTTGATCTGAGTTTTGGTTTGGGGTGGGAGGCTTTACACATACCTTGGAGATCAGAGGGAAGAAGAAGGACACAGATCTTCCAAACAACTGTCATAATGACTTCTCCTCTCAAACCCTGGTTCTTTTTCATGTAAATAGCTGGATCTGCACTGTGGATCATCCTGAATGTTCCTTTACCGGTAAGATCTATAGAAATAATGGTGTTGTTTGATATAGTTTCTTAGAATTTTGGGGCATTGACTTGCTACAACTGTTGACAAGTAGATCGGCTGAAAATTGAAGATCTTATATTTGTAATCATTGAATTAGCTTCTCAGTCACTGTCTCAAAACCCAAAGTATGTAATTGGCTAAAAAGAGAACTGTCACCTATTTGAACATATAAAGATCAGTTCAAAGCTTACATTTCAATCTGTAAAATGTAGTTAATGTTTGATGATAGTGCTTGTCAATACCTATAATGTAGTTGATGTTGTATCAGTCTCCTAAATCTCAAAGTTATTTACGCTTGAATTGATGTCTTCCTGAATTATTATTAGTCCTGTTTGACTAATATGCTCACAAATTGTTACAGAGCAACTGGTTCATACTTTAATCTAAGTTTGGGAAGAAGCATTGTAGCGCTACTCTTTAACGTTCATTTCTTACTTGCAAAGTGGCATCGGCATGCATCGAGTGCAAGCACGGTGACATCCTTTCTCATCATGTGAATGTGAGAAATTCCATTGAATAAAAATGGGGTTCGACTAATAATTAGAAAAGAGAGGAAAGCAAAATAGATGAAGAAATTGTGATTTGAAGTTGTTCCTGGTGTGGAACTTATGGAGATGCAAAAGGTTGGTTCCTTCAATTTATTCTCAGTTCAGATGAGTATTTTGAAAGCTTGGGATTGGTATTATTCAATTCATGTTTTTAATTGATTTTCGAGGAAAAGATGTCGAGGTCTAAATTTAAGCTAGACAAGAATGCTCCAATGTAGTTCCGAATGATTATTTTTTGCCCCATGTTAAGATATTATGATTTAGGAACATTGAAGTGGATGTAGTAGCCACTTAATTGCTTGGCAAACCATTTGGTTAATAATTTAAAATGATGATTTCAGCAAATTGATTGTTTTGTATCTTAATCATGTTAACTTTTTGCTCGCTTTTATGATTACAGTCTCTAATGTATGTAGCTCATATGAAACATTTCTAAAGCAAATGTGTAGGCTATATACCATTGATTTGGAATGTAAGACCTTATTGGGTACATGATCTTTTGTGTACTAATGTCCGAGTGGGTCCTGAGTACTATCATTAGTCTTGAACATAATTAGTGCAGTTTTTCTCCGTGAAAATACCATGAGCTGTTTCGAAAGAATTTAAAATCTTACTTACACCTGCATATCTTAATCCAAGGCTACACCATGAATCTTGACTGCTCTGAAAGCCAACATACCTAAGTTGATGGATTGACAATTCCGTCATTTTTCAGACTCTTTAAGCTTGATAGAAACTGTGATTGAAAAATAAGCCAAGTAATTGCATTGCTTGCAGTTGATTCTAGCATGCCTTCTCGGATTTTTTCTCCCTGCGAATTGGATAAATGTCGGGATTATTTTTTTCTTTGCCGGACATGTAAGCAAAATTGATGAGAAATTTAAAAATACGGCCAGTCTCACCACAACGAGCAAGACCTGAACTGGATTTACCTCATTGTCTTTTAGAGTATCGCATAATTCTTTGAACTAGGCATTTGAAGCTTATGGAACTCCTTTATTTTTGATGCTATCAAAGAAGTTATTTCTGGTCTCTATCTATACTATACATTCATCAGTTTGGAACTAGACTCGCTCTAATAGCTTTGAACAAGAATGTATGCCACTACCGAGTCAACTCATAAAACAAACACTTCGATTTCGTGTCTAAATTTCAATCTGGTGCAATAAGATAAGTTAGTCCATACGCGTCGAGTTTATAGTTTATAGTTTATACCCTCCTCAAGAATCATTCGCTGGATGCATTAGATTTTGCAGAAATTGCTGAGACATGCATTACTACGAAACATGCTCGTGCTTCAAATTTGCATTTCTCAGCTAATCAAAGCTATAATATTTTAGATGCTTGTACAGGTAAATTTTTTGTTCGTGTTATAGATTTCATATATGAAACAGTGTTTGCAATGGCCAGCACTAACGCAAGCATTCGCATTCAGACATGTGGATCCTCCAGCTTTCCAGTTAACAGGTATCAGTCCACCATGACTTGATAACAATGACATTAATTCTTTGGGACAAGTTGGTTAGATACTAGTTCAATTTTCTGAAGCAATTCATGTGGAATTTGAACACCGACATTTTGTGACAAATTCTCTAGCCGATATTGATGCATTAATGCTAGATATTCGACCTAGTGAAACCGAAGTTGTTGCAGTTAAGTCAGATACTCAATTGGTCAGGTGCAACCGAAAAGGTATTAGCAACGCTCAAAGAAGCAAATCGATATGGTGAGTTTAGTAGAGGCACTCCCCAGCTTCATATTACATTTTTACCACCAAAATTACTTGGATTTGTACATTGACTAATTTTGGACTGTTTCCCAGCAAAAAAGAAATTCTTCCAATTTCTCTTCCGTGGAATTTAAAAAATATACACAACCCTAATCCAAAAATTGATAAAACTTCGCTTTAGGCAATTTTATAAAAAGAAAAAAAATTATGAACCGTCCAAAAATTCACTGAATTTAAGAATAAAATACAAGGCTATGACTATGACTGTAGTATTTCTGTATTTGAAGTGATGAAAGTAGTAATCAAATACAAGGCAATTTCAGATTTTCCAATATGTGTAGTTCACATCCCAGCTGGAGTTTCCAACCTAAGGTCCATAACATCGTTTTATGCCGACAGGACGTCATTCTCATCTACACCACACATCCAGTCTCACAAAGCATAACAGTGTAGGCTCAAGAAGTTGTAATAACAATAAAGGCTTGGTCACTGGGCTGCAATTCAATCATGGAAATTAGTCCAAGGGCAGTTTAGTAAATCTAAGCAGTTTCCTTATAAATGAAACAAACCATAGAAATCTGAGAAGACACTGAATGAGAGACTAGTGAGGCGGCGTTGAGGGAAGAACTAGTAACCGGAGTTGTACTAATGGATCTGAGTTTTGGTTTAATGTGGGAACCTATAAACATAGTTTGGAGATCAAATAAAAGAGTCTTTGAAGTTGTCATAATGACTTTTCCTCTCAAAACTAAGTTGTATTTCCTCTTCAACGCCTGATATGGGTAGTAAATGCGCTTGAATGTTCTTTTTCCGGTAAGATCTGTTAGATAAATGATGTTTTTCTGTTTTGATATTTTTTGATTGTCTTGCCTACAACACTGTGTCTGACATTCATGTTTTGGTTTTTTTTACCATTGATGGTCCTGAAATATGTATGCGCCTAACATCTTCTTTAATATTTAGCAGGAGAAAGCCATAGAGGGTAAATTAACACTCTTTGGAGCAACATTTCCCTTGCCCTTGCAAGTTTTTGATGCAGTGACTTGTTAATGATACAGCTGTTGAAATGGTAGATTGGCAGAAAATTCAAGATCTTATATATATTTTCTAATCAATGAATTAGAGATACAACTTAGTTGAAACTTTTGCATAAAATGAGAGATTACCGTGCCTATCAAGCCATAGATGGTTACCGTTAAAAGGAGAGTTTGAGTTTCCTTTCTATGTCCAATTGGTGAGTTGTGGAAACGAAAATGTCTCCAATGAAGCTTCGGAACCTGTCCTTGTTGCATACTTGAGATGTTTCTGCCATTATATTTTTTGTTTTCTTTCACCATTGCTTTGTGTGCGCCGGTGTATTTCTCGCGTAGTTCATGTACAAATAAGACCAGCATGCGGTTAAATTTTGGTTCCGACTCATGAAATGGACCTTGAAAATCATTGATCATAACCTTTGGATTGTTTTTTCTTCTGATTTCTCTTCGGTGGAATCTCAGAAATGTACGCAAAGGCATGCAAAAATGCGACCTCAAGCCAAAAGTAAAACCGGACATGAGTGCCTTTAACGCTATGACTCTAGTATTTGTACATTTTGAAATTGTGAACGCGGTGATCAACTGCCAGGCTGTTTCACATTTTCGAACCTGTGCAACCATGTGTAGTTCACATCCCAATTAGAGTTTCTTACTTTGCTTTGCCTAATTTCTCCTGTTTCTCTAGCTTTATTTTCCTTTTAAACCGAAACTAAGGGTCCGTAATGCGGTTTTGTGGGGAATGCATCATCTAGTC
Organism: Papaver armeniacum; assembly: GCA_023531295.1. NCBI lineage: Eukaryota > Viridiplantae > Streptophyta > Magnoliopsida > Ranunculales > Papaveraceae > Papaver > Papaver armeniacum. The sequence goes on from JAJJWW010004953.1 coordinate 58,844, forward strand.
CATAATCACTGGGCTGCAATGCTTAATATCAAATATCCATCCGGATAAGTCCAAGGGCATTTTAGTAAATCCAACACGTTTCCTTATAAATCACCCAACCCTAACCCTGGATTCCATTTTGATATTATTGAGCGAGAGTAGCAGTGGGAGTGAGGCGGCAATCAAGGAAGAACCAGAAGAACCATTAATCGGAGTCCTGCTTGGTGGATCTGTGTTTTGATTCAAAACAAGAGAGACAAAGAATTATCATAATGACTTCTCCTCTCAAATTTCTGTTGTTTTCTACTTAAGAATCGGGATATGGGAATTAGCTTCCACAGTCTCAGATGGCTGTGTAGGTAAGATCCGTAAAGTGATGGTGTTTTTTTTTTGATGATTTCATTGCCTTAACCCAGAATATTGATATTCATGTTTTTGTTTTTTATTTACAATTACAAATATTAGTTCTAGATATTACTGTTGTTGGTGTCTGAAGATAGTTATCGAAAGGAACCAATTTTCCTTTAGTTACATGTTAGTGACCCGACTTTATCTGATTGCCAGTATTTTCTATGGCATATTTCGTTTATGGTTGGGGGACAAATAAGTAAATGCACGCTCAATTGTGGAAAATTATAGTTTTCCTGCAGTACAAAGAAATACTCCTATCTTCATAGGTAGATAATTTTAGGGATATGATTTATAGTTGCTTCTATGTATTTCTAGTCTTTTTGTGCTGCAATGACCATGGTGATTTTGACCATGACATGTTATTTCTGACATGTCATTTCTGCGATAATAATTATTTGTATTCATTTTTTCACCATTAATTCCCATCTACCCCGGTAATTCAGTCTCACAATACAAGTCACAAAGCATATATAGATAGCAGTTAGGCTGAAGAAACTGTAATATCAAAAAGGCACAAACCCTGGAATCAAACTGGGATTAGTCAAAGGGCATTTCAATAAATTAAAAACGTTTCTATATAAATCAAACACAAACCCTGGAATCTCAATAGATAAAATATTAACTGACAAACTAGAGACTAGCAGTGGCAGTGAGGCAGCGCTGAAGGAAGAACCAGTGAAGCTAATGAGATTTTACTGTCTTGGAAATCAGATAGGGGGTTATGATCTGAGTTTTGGTTTGGCGTGAGAAGCTTTACACGTACCATGGAGATCAAAGAGAAGAAATACAATGAGATGTTTGAAAATGTCATTATGACTTCTCCTCTAAAATCCAAGTTATTTTTCATCTTATTAACAAGAATCAAGTTCTTCATTCTATCGAATGTCCCTTTTCCGGTAAGATCAGTAAAATTAATTAAAGGTGTTGTTTGATATTTTTTCATAATCTTAGCCCACAATACTGACATTTGCTTTGGTTTTTCTTTGCAGGGATGGTCTTCTCCAGTTGTATATAGACTGGTCACTTCTGCTAGGGTGTCTTGTGTTTCAGAAAGCTAGAGAAGACACCACTCCCCATACATAGCCCTTGATACTAAAATTTGTTGAAATAGTATAAAATTTGAGATCTTAAATTTGTAATCATTGAATTAGAGTTGTTTGTAAGTTTTGATAATTTAGACATTAGCTTCTCGCTCACTACCTCAAAAACCCAATTTTCTTGTTAGCAATTATTAGGATTTGGGACCAACAAAGCATGTTGTTCTATATCTCAAAGATTACTGGGAGCACTGATAAAGTTCAGCAAGTTAAAACAGGTCTCGCTTGAGACGTAGTGGGAATATATAATGCAGCCAACTTTAATAGTAGAGCTTTTGTCGAGGTTATAGCCAAGGGGATTCAACGGTCAACCTACAAAATTCCGTGGAAGAAGAAAATCGATTCTATTCATGTGACCTTTACGTAGAAGTCATTTCTTTGTTTTCAAAACATCATATGTTTAGTACTCGGATTCTTTAATAATGCAATATCAAATTTTTGTGGCTCTAATTTCGGTTTTGTAAGTTTATTGGCTTTCTCCACGGTAGACTTGTCTTCGAATCAATCAGCTTACAGGATACACAAATAGTTTCTTCGTAGTTAAACAACTCCAAACATTCGGATCGAATCTCTCCTTTTCTCTTGCAACGTGACAAGGTTCACACAAAGCACTTGTTAATGTCACTTGGTAAACTAAGTCAGGCAACAACGCCAGACAAATAGGTCTAGTAATTTATAATACAAAAATGATCTTATCAGACAAGGTTTACATGATAATGCTGAGAATACTCGTAGTTGACTAGGGGTTACTGAAAGATTCGTGACGATATGATCACTATCTAACTAAGCTGCCAAATACATACCAGATATTCAACCTAAGTTTATTAAGACACCGACACTTAAAGAGGACCTCATGGTATTAATGTTAAGAATTCGATGAGAAGTTTAGAAACATTTAGTTTTCTGAGTTTCACCACATCCATCAAGACCTGCACTGGATTCACCTCGTTTGAAGGTTATGAAAGTCCTTGGTTTCCGAAGCTATCAAAGAAGCTATTTCTGGTCTCTATCTATCTACACTGTACGTACATGCATCAGTTAGGAGGATGGAAGTGCATAATTAGCCAAAAATGCCTGGAAGTTCAAGTTTACATCTCCCTAAATGTGAGAGGGATTGTTGTTTTATCAAATTAGTATCTCCTTGAGTAATCCGTATTCAATGTATTAATTCTCTAGGGGATTCGCAAGTTTCAGCCGTAAGCGCGGGAAGAATGATGAGAAGTCTATCATCATTAAACCAGACCAAAAGAAGGCTAAGAAACAAAATCTGAAGAAAAATGTTAATGATTTGACATCAAAGCTTGAGTGAGTGATTCTACACTATAAGGTGACGGTTTTATTTTAGGATCTCGATGTTGAAACCTTTCTCAAGGAGTACTATGTTAAGCATCACTAACGATTCAAGTTCTCTAGGCTACATTAATCAACACCAATGAAGAAAAGCAAATGGTTGAAGCTACAAGTTTGATATATCTGCTTTAGGTGAGCCGCCAGTTCTACAAGAAGGAGAGGATCATTCCGTTGAATGGGAAATAAATAGTTAATACTTTTTCTTTCAACAAAAGACTGCTATAGCTGGTTGCTCAAAGATCTAGGAAATACACACTCTGGTCAAAAATAAATCCGCATATAAGTACACTTAATGCTACAATGAAATTCATCCGCATCTACAATGAAATTGTAATATCAAAAAGGCTTCCTAACTGGGCTGCAATGCTTCAATTAAATAGAATATCCACTGGGATTAGCCCAAGGACATTCTAGTAAATCGAATAGGTTTCCAGTTTCCGTATAAATCACCCTAACCCTAACCCTGGAATCCATTTTGAGCGAGAAGAGTAGCAGGGGGAGTGAGGCGGCGATCAAGAAAAGAACCAGTCACAAGAGTCCTGATGATGGATCTGAGTTTTGGTGTAACGTGGGAACCAGACACAGCTTGCAAATTGTCATTTTGACTTTTCCTCTCAAATTCAAGTTGTTTTACATGATGAGAACTATAAAGACATTTCATACTCTTGAAGTCTGAAGTCTTTGAGCAGATCTCTTCTGGGAAGCAGAATGCTCATGAGTTACTACTAACTTATACTACATATAATGAGAAATGAATGTTTCAAAGGAGAAGAGAATAATGTCACGAGTTGAAGGGTAATTCAATTTTGAGTAGTGATATTAGTTAATGATAAATAAACGTAGTAGCAAAGTGAGGCTGAAGCCCATATAGTAAACCACTCTATACTTGTGAAAAAAATATTAGTAGTACTTTGTAAGATCTTGAGATTATTTCTGTCACAAAATGTATTCATCTGAAATTATTTGCCAATTCTGTGGACCCACCCATCGATGATTGTAGAATGAAAGGAGGTGATGGTAAGATTCGCAACCGCGCGCCCATTGGATTCCTTCAATCATTTCTCCCAAATCCTACACCTTGCAAAGAGGACTCTTACTCGGCTTTATCCTATTTATGAGTTGTTTCTTAATCTTTCCTTTGGGTTGTGATGCCTATGTACTTGGGCTTGAAATGTGAGTTGTTTCTTAATCTTTCCTTTGGGTTGTGATGCCTATGTACTGAGTCATGTTTTTGGGCATACCAAAAAATTACAGGTACTTGGGCTTGAAATGTGGTACACGTCTGTCAATAAAAGAAGTTGGGTGTTATCATGTGTACGGGTGCACAAGAGTAGCAGTAATATCAAAAAGGCTACCTAACTGGGCTGCAATGCTTCAATTAAATAGAATATCCACTAGGATTAGCCCAAGGGCATTCTAGTAAATCGAATAGGTTTCCAGTTTTCCGTATAAATCACCCTAACCCTAACCCTGGAATCCATTTTGAGCGAGAAGAGTAGCAGGGGGAGTGAGGCGGCGATCAAGAAAAGAACCAGTCACAAGAGTCCTGATGATGGATCTGAGTTTTGGTGTAACGTGGGAACCAGACACAGCTTGCAAATTGTCATTTTGACTTTTCCTCTCAAATTCAAGTTGTTTTACATGTTCTTCTTCGGGAATGTTCCTCTTAAGGTAAGATCCGTAAAAAAAAAAAATGTTGTTGTTTTATATAATTTTCATTTTCTTAGCCCATGAACACTGACAATTGCTTTGGTTTTTTTTTTTTTTTTTTTTTTTGGTTATTACAGGGATAGTCCATATGTTTCATTGAGGCGTTTGTTCTGTATTTTTGACCAGCCTCTGTGGCTGGGGAAAAACAAGCAAGTGGTGGGTTGAATTAGAGAAAACTAATTCGATTTGGAGTAGAGACAACTCCCTTGCTTCTCCAACTTAAATTTGTTGGTAGTTGACAACTTGTTCAAATGATGGTAGATCGGAAAAATTTTTTAAGATCTTATAATTTCTAATCATTGAATTAGAGATGTTTTAAAGTTGTTCCTCACTTTTAAATAATTTAGACATGTTTATCATACCTCAAAACCCAATGTTTTTAGTTAGTTGGGTAAAAAAATTCACGGTGTATTTGTAATCTGATTGGTGTTGCAGTTAGTTGGAAGCTTATCTAAGATTGCAAATAGGTACTCAGTTTATATTACATCATATGTAAATGTTGTTAGTGTTTGATGGTTACACTTTTAGGTTGAATTTTAATATTGAATAAGTTTTGTTTCTAAAGTCACTCGTATCTAAACAACTCAAAACGTTGTTATGCCCATAATTTGTTACAGAGAAACTGGTTCTTAACTTGTGCAGAGTGGGGTTTGGTATCCCTTTTAAGTTACAGGTCGTCTTATGTTTGCTAATGGTACTTACACTACATGACATGTTGTATATGCGATACTAAGTTAGTTCTTGTACAAGTAAGTAAGACCAGTTGATGAAATGGAACTTAAAAATCATTTTTCTCGTTCGCTCTTTCCATACCGTCACATCCAACTGGAGTTTTTGTTTGTCTAATTTTGTCGCTTTGTTTTCCATTTAAACTGAGCCCAAGGTCCGTAAAGTGGTTTTATGTCGTGCTGGCGTCGTGAAATTCATCCTTATCTCACAAAGCATAACAGTAGGCTCAAAAAGTTGTAATATCAAAAAGGCATTCTCACTGGGGTGCGATGCATTCATCAAATATATCCAATTGGGATTAGTCCGAGGGCAATTTAGTAAATGGAATACGCCTCTTTACGAATTAACGTAACCGTGTAATCTCATTAGAGTTTACACTACGTACCATGACATGTTTTTTCTGCGATTATAATTATTTGTATTCATTATTTCACCATCCTCATCTACCCCGTAATTCAGTCTCACAGTACAAGTCACAAAGCATATATAGACAGTAGTATAGTAGTGTAGGCTGAAGAAACTGTAATATCAAAAAGGCTTGGTCACTAAGCCGCAATGTTTCAATCAAATATCCATTTGGGATTAGTCAAAGGACATTTTAGTAAATAAAATACATAACAGATTCTTTGAAAGAGGAGGCTAGAAGTGTTGATTGTTAGCTTACATCAGTGAATAAGAGTGATTGATGACTTGATAGAAGTGGGGTTGGTTAGATCTGTTTGAGAAAAAATTGTGATTTTAAAGAAAATTTCCCGTAAGAATAGAAAGAAGATGCAGGTGAAAACGTGAGAGTCAAATAAGTTACAACTAGGCTTAATATATGTGCTTGAAAAAAAGGACTTGGCCTGAGATGGGCCCTGTACGTCGCATCTTCTGCACCCATGAGGCCTGGCTCTGCTGTGGAACTAGAAAATGAATAGGAAAAAATACGGTTTAGTCCAAAATCCCATCCGAATATACTATTTAGCCCTAACCCATTCAACTAGGTACAAATTAGTCCTTTTTTATGGAAAGTACACAAATAACCTCTGGTTTACAATTTAGTCAAAATATTTGCAGTTTAGTCCAAAGTGACTCACGATGATGTCAGCAGTTTTAAATAATATAAAAAGAAATTAAAATCAATTTATCTTTCAAACCGACTGTCCAAAATTCGCAAATTTTATATATTCGGAAAGCTCTTTCTGAGAGCTACAAATAGAGTACCCGCATGACTATATAATTCTCAGTTTTTAAAAAACTAAGTTACATTGGTGTACAAACATGTACACATCTAAACCATCTGGGGTTAGCCCAGTTGGCCAGGAGCCTGACTCTCAAGGAGGAGGTCAGGAGTTCGAGTCTCCGCTCAAACATTAGAGTACTCGTGTAATTATACTAACTTTACTATGGGGTTCAAGGGGCCGAGTTTGCTCAGTGGGGAGTAAGCCGGTGGCTACGCCGCCGGGCGAGACGTGGCCTATGCCTAGTTTCAAAAAAAAAAAAAAAAAAAAAAAAAAAAAAAGGGGGGCGTGTTTTCACAGCAAGGGCGATTGGCGATTGGCGTTTTTGGTGTAGGTCGTGGTTTTCTTTGATCAAACCAGTTCTACCCAAAATCCTTCATCATCGCTTTTGTCTCATCTTCTTCCCCTCCTTCCGTGCTTTTGATTGACATCCTAGGTTTGGCTTTTGCATTCGTAACTTTTACAGGGGTTGCGCAGTTAGGGTTTCGCATGGGCTTTTGATTCGTCATGGTAAGTACAAGAGGTTCTCCCACTGTGGACGCCACTCAAGATGATGCTGAGTCTTCTGATGATGCACGCTACCACTGCCCATTCAATGGGTTCGATGGATGCTCTGATGGCGTTCGAGGAAGAGGCTACACCAAGGGCTCATTACTTACACATCTGCGTGATAAGCATTACCCCAACAATGAGTGCAAAACTGTTTGCCGTGGAAGAATCAGCAGCAACAGCAAGGTTTACAAGAATTGGGAAGAGGTTTTGCGTCAACTGAAGATGTGGCTTTGTACACAATGCATGCGTTTACAGGTTTGGCGGAGTTCATGCAGAAACCATAAAGGGGTGGTTTCTAAAGGTCCGTTCAATGGAGTTGATGTGGATTTTTTGATCCATGATATTCCCTGCCCTGTGGACACTCCCCTTTGCGACAGTCCATCTCAAAATATATCTGATCCTCTACCTTGTTTCAGCTTGGATTTACTAGACAATGTGCTTCGTCAACAGATTAAAACTGTTTCCAGTATTCCGGCTAAATGTAAGCTCTTCTTTGCTCGTACTTTCAACACGGTTATACAGAGAGTCATCCATAACCCAAAAGATGTCACATTGTGGATTCAGCTTTTGCTCTTCCCTGTTTGCATCCTTCGTACCTACATCCCCAAGAGTAGTGAGGAAGAGCAATCAGGCAATAGAAAAAAGCTACAGATAGCTGCCATCAACTCTGCTCTGTCGACGTGGTCTGACGCTCAGGGGTGTATCACTTTGGTTCATCGCGTTCTCGAAGAGCAAAAAGCTTGGCAGGAGCAGCTGCAGAAGTGTAAGAGGAAAAAAAGGGATAATCAAGAGGCTACGAACTTGCGGCTTTGTCGTTAAGAAGATGTATTATGGAATGTACACAGCAGCTATACGCACTCTGACTTCTAGTGGTGTTGCTCCTGCCAACTCTGGCACATTGGAGGAGTTGCGTCGCAAACACCCATACGCTGCACCGCCTAGAGTTCCAGCTGAACCTCCCACTCAAGCTGCGCTTATAGCTTCGAAAGACTTGGTCTTGAGTAAAATCAAGAGTTTCCCTAGGGGGACTTCTTGTGGAAGGGATGGTTTGCGAGCTCAACACTTGATCGATGCTATAAGTGGCTCTGCAGCCGTTGTTTCGGACGAGCTGGTTACCTCCATCACGTATATTGTTAACATTTGGTTGGCCGGCTTATGCCCCTCAGAGCTGAGTGTGTTCATTGCCTCTGCGCCACTCACGCCTCTTGTCAAACCAGATGGGAGTTTGCGACCCATTGCTGTCGGCACAGTCTGGAGGCGTTTGGTGTCGAAAGTCGCAGCTGCTCATGTGTGTAAGGAGGTGGAAGCTTACTTGGGAGACTACCAATTCGGCGTGGGTGTGGCCTGTGGGGGGGAAGCTATTCTCCACTCAGTCAACCGTATGTTGGAGGTTCATGGAAGCTCTAATACGCGTACGATGTTGCTGGTGGATTTCTCCAATGCTTTCAACTTGGTGAATCGTACTGCTATGCTGAATGAGGTTAGAAACCAATGCCCTTCTATCTCTTATTGGGTGGAGTTTTGCTATTCAGCTCCTGCGAAGTTGTACTATATGGACCAATCTCTTGTTTTCTGCGCAAGGAAAAAGCAAGGGGATCCTCTCGGGCCTCTTTTGTTTGCCTTAACTCTACACCCCCTCATTCACAACATTGCTCGCCAGTGTCAATTGGAGCTCCAGTCTTGGTACCTGGATGATGGAACCTTGATTGGCGATACCCTGATGGTGGCTAAAGCGTTGGAGATAGTGCAACAAGAAGGGCCGGCTCTTGGTCTACACCTTAATGTAGCGAAGACAGAGATTTATTGGCCCACCGTTGATGACAGAGGTGCTTTTCCGGGTGTTTTTCCAGATGATATTAGAAGGCCCTCAGATGGCGTAAAATTGTTAGGCGGACCAGTGAGTACGAATGACCAGTTCTGTAAAGATTTTGTGGTTAAAAGAGTTCAGAAAACTGTAGGCTTAATGGAGGCTATCAAGAATCTTAAGGATCCACAGTGTGAGTTACTTCTTTTGCGCAATTGTACTGGGGTGTCTAGGCTCTACTTCTCTATGCGTACAGCCAAACCTTCACATTTGAGTGCGGCCCAGCCTTTGTTTGATGAGTTTTTGATGTCATATCTTCAGCACCTTGTCACGGGAGATGGTCCAGGCTTTGGCAAGCTTCAACAAAGGTTGGTTACTTTACCCATTCAACATGGTGGTGCAGGTGTTTATACTATGTACGATACTATGCAATATGGGTATGTTGCATCTAGTTTACAGACTATTTTGCAACAAAACAATATCTTGCGCCACTCAGAGGTGTCTGGTTTTAGTCCTAGTCTGGAGCATGCTATAAGTGCTTACAATCAAGTATGTGGTATTCTTTGAATCACCACTTAGTATCCATCATGCCGCCCCCAATCTATGCGTTCTTTGGCGGCTAGATACTTTAGTCTTTGTGTTGAAAGAGTTACCCATTAACTTTAATTTGTCGGCACGTGATGCTGCTTTCTGTGGCAATGCAACAGGATTAAACATGCTCAAGATTATTTGTTGGCTGTTCCTATTGAGGGTCTTAATCAGAAGATAGGTCCTAGACAGTTCAGCGCGGTTATGTGTTATAGACTGGGTATCCCACTTTTCGAAGAGGGTAGCACTTGTCCTTGTTGTGGCAGAGACATGGATATTTTTGGAGATCACGCTCTACATTGTGTCAAAGATATTGGTATTAAGTTCCGTCATGATCTTGCTCGTGACACTTTTGCCGACATATGTTACCGTGCCGGTGTTCCCGCCAGAAGGAAGTCGACTTAGGTCTCATCTCCACATTGGCTCGGACTTAAGACCATGGATATTCTAGTTCATAACTCGGATTGATGGGCGTGATGTTTGCATGGATGTGACTGGTGTCTCTCCCTTCACAGGTGATGGTGTACGTGCTTTTACCCCTGGACAAGCTCTCGCTAAGGCTATTGATCGTAAACGTGTCAAATATCTTGAGAAATGCACAGAGCATGGGCTTGGACTTGGGGTCCTTGCTTTCACTACCTTAGGTGAGCTTGGTGATGACACTATCAAATTCCTTAAGAGATCATGGAATTATATGGCTAGTAATGATGCAAATGTCAAAGTAGGAGATTTTCTTTTCCATAGGATAGGTGTTGTCATTCAAAAAGCGGTTGGGGCTCAGCTTGTTGCTAGACTCCCTTCCAATTTCTTACCACGTGATTATGTATCCGACAATTTATTTGGATTAATATAATGCCTGCTTAGAATCAAAAAAATAAAAAAATAAAAAAATAAAAAAAAAAAATGTACACATCTACAAAAATACAGCCTGTTTACCACCCAAACTCATTACCAACACCAGTTCAACCGCTCAACCACTTTTAACCCTGTTGCTGCAAACAACTACAACACATCAACCATTCAACTCAAATTTTTTATCTGTTTCTGTAGCTTTCCACTCTTAGATGCACTTCTCTATAGCAACATTACCCATCCAACAACAACATAAATTCATGCTCCTCAATACCACCAACAACACACATTTCAGATTTCATCTATGCAATTCCATCGGCATTTCATAATTATTCACCAGATCACCACTTCAGATATCTACAATTTCAATAGCACCAGTTACTCAGCTGCACCATTCTTTGTACTACAACAAAGCAAACCCATTCTTCCAAATTTCCCATAGCATCACCTGCAATTGCTTCGTAGCCAGCTACAACTCATCCATACTCTATAATTGCTCAGCCAACAACAATAAATAGTGTTTCTTTATTTCGTTATCAGCTTACTCACTGCAGACTCTAAATCACACAAAGTAACAGCACTTTTGCTCCATCTCATACTCATCAAATCAACAGTTCTAACACCCTTGAAATCTCAGTAACACCAGCTTCTTTCAGACTCGAGCAGGCATAAACTCTAATCATACCAAACACATCTTTCTTTCACTGTAGAAAACCACCTCTTCTAATTCATATACAATCATAAACTGCATCATGTTTATAACCACATATTCAACCCAAGGACAACCAGTAACAAGCATGAGACTTCCATCAAATCGTCTGTACTAGCTCCATCAGACATAACCAGCGTTTTCAGTCATAGTTGTATCTTGTGAACTTGAAGCCTTTTTCTTCTATATCCCTTGCAGCAGCGTCCTTTCTTGCCCTCTTTTCCTCTATTGAAGCTCTAAGAGCAAGAGCAAGGTGTACAAGCATATACACCTATAAGAAGCACACACAAAATGGTGCACTATTATATGCACCCATATAACTGGTGTACAAGAAAATATACCAGTTAATTCCTACGTACTTTTAAGAATATATGCTTACCAATACTTTTGTTGTTTGTGTTGTATATATGACCGAGATTCGAGAGGTTGTTGCCAATTTGGGCTGCATCCATTGATGGAAGTTCCTATGGTCAAATAAAAGCAAAATTAATAAAGCTACAATACATATGATTATTTGTCTAGATTGATACATTAGCAAGCCTGTGTTTATATTATGTGAATCAGATTTAGTTCCTCAAATACTTTGGGTTTTAGTTTAACTTACTGCTGCACTTGGCCTGTGTTTATATTATGTGAAAAAATATTGTTCACCAAAACTTGATTAAGATTCCTAAAATGGGATATTATGTACGCATGTAATTTCTGTCATATATGTACGACAATGTAGACTTATATTATAGGTGTACAAAAATGTACACATGGTGGTGCACCACCATGTACGCATCTACAAACATCATGAAAATCCAACATCCATACCCATAAAACATGCCATATATCAATGAAACTGGAAAATAGTGTACACCATGTACACATGTACAAAATCTAGAAAATATCACATCTGCATACACAAAACATGTCGTATATTCATGAGACGGAACAAAATGCAAAAGTTTGTACACATAAACAACTTGAATCGTCTACACATAAAAAGTATACAACAAAAAGAAAAAAAGAAAAACACAAAATTGGGCATAACCTAAACAAGCAGTTAATTTAAGTAATTTCACATGAAACTTCTCAATGGGAGTTGCAAGTAGAGAGTTTAGTGGAAAAATATTTCTTTGCACCATGTATGTATAAAAAGTTCTCAAGTTCAGTTATCCAGAGCTAAGACAAAGTGAATGATTAAAAAGAACAAAATCCAAGCTGGTACTAACCTCATAACAATTCTTGAATTGCGATCCAACGATAGTGTTTCACCTGGTTATATAAATTCCAGTCAAACATTATCAAATCTGCATGTCGAATTGAAATTTCTAAATCAAAACAAAAGTATACGAGTAATAATTACCAATAGAAAGATTAAACATTAACCAAATTTTATTCCTGAATTGCCGATCAACACCTAGAAATCGCACCCAATAAAAAGATGTATAATTATGTACACATTAATCTTCAGCATGTGTACAACTATTTACAAATCGTAGCACACATTGAGAGCTTTTAGCTTGAGTAAAATAGGAACGCGATAATACTAAAGGTGCCAAACCCTTGGCCCCATCATGCCAAGCCAAACCGCACCTTGCCTTGGCCCTAGCCACGCTAGCCGCACCATGTGCCAACGGCATGCCAAACCCTTGGCCCCACCATGCCAAGCCAAACCGCACCTTGTCTTGGCCCTAGTTATGCTAGCCGCACCATGTGCCAACGGCATGCTAAGCCCTTGGCCCCACCATGCCAAACGCACCTAGCCACGCCACCATGTTGTCCTTCCCTATGCGTATACCAAAACGAAGGCGTGCGACAATCAACATTCATCCTTCAATCCCAGGGAGCGAATCCTATCCATCCAAGGTTACCGTAAAAACGCATGGTAACCTTTGGACCGAAAACCTAAGTTTGGCCACGCCAAACCATGCCATGCCAACCTAGCCGCGCCACAATGCTGGCCTTCCCTATGCGGCTACCAAAACAAAGGCATGCGAAAATCAACGGTCGCCCTTCAATCCCAGGAGCAAATCCTAGCCGTCCAAGGTTAATTACCAGACAACACATGGTAACCTTTGACCCAAAACCCTAGTTTGGTCACGCCAACCCATCCGCGCCACCATGCCATGCCAATGGAATGCCAACCTAGCCGCGCCACTATGTTGGCCTTCCCTATGAGGCCACCAACAAACGAAAGCGTGCGACGATCAACGACTACCTTTCCTCTTAAGATGCAAAATCTCGACCGTCGAAGGTCACCAAGCTAGCAAGTCTCCCATGCTCGACTTGGCAGGAAACAATAATATACTACATGTTTTCCACAAAAAACATTCGAGATATCAACACATATCACAAACTGGGGGATCCTCTTTGGATATTACTTTGGCGGTTTACAGCGTGCGGCTTACACTACGCCCGTCATAAGGAAATGTCATAAGGATGAGGCAGTTAGTAAATACAGGGAGTTAATGGTGAAACACTCTTTTAGGGGACATCACTTCCATGCGTTAACGGTTTTATGGAACATCAATTCCATGCGTTAACGGTTTTATGGAACATCAATTCCATGTGTTAACTTTTACGACCTCCTCCCATTTACTCACCCATTTTTCCATTCCTTAATGAGACCATAGTACGTTCACTTTGACTTGTATAAATAGGTCTTACCTATTTCCGCCGAAGAACAAGTTCGGTCATGAGAATAGAACACTCAGAAAACATTTGCTAGCTTTCCCATCAGTTAGCTTCCTACTTTCTGATACAAGTCGTAACACAACTACTCTTCCATAATCAACTATTCTGGTCTCATCACTTTCCTTGCTTCCCTCCCCAAAACCAACCTCTCTCCTCCACTTTGTGACCGAAGCAAGTTTGGAACAACCATTTCTTGGTTTAGGCCGGACTTGTACAGTTTGATCTCTCCAATATAAAGTACTCCCTTGCAGTACATTGTTTAGGGTTTAAATTCGTTTCTCACCCACACACCAAATTACCGAAATCAGTTAGAAACCATTTTTACCCACAAACAATTGGCGACCACAGTGGGAGATTGATCTTTCGGTTACAATTTCAATCTTCGACCATCAATCTCATGCTTCGACCCAAACATCAAGATGGTAGAAGCAAAGCGATCCGCTCAAGGATCGACGACTCGCTATTGGGACGACTCTATTATCAGTCATGACATGACAAGGGACTTCCCAGAAAATTGAAGAAAACGATCCGCCCGAGAATCAGCCGACTTGGTTATCGTGCAACTCAAGAACGACTAGGGACTTTCTACAATCACGGCGGCGCTTACCATAAAACTCAATATTACACCCGGAAGGTTCCCTTTTCACCAGGAGACCTGAGAAACCGAGTAAGTCTTACCTAGACAAGATACGTGGTTTGCTATTTCAAGTTTTCATGAGAATAAAAAAACCGATAGTCATATTTATGTTTCATCCCATGTCATCTACAACACACGGTTTCAGGTTTTTCCTAGGATGCCCGCGTCACTTTTAGTCATAACCAAGATAATTTCATTTCCTAAACAATTCATTCCAAAAGAAAAATCCAAAACCTTCGAGATAACATTTGGCTATCAACCCAAAAAATACAGAAAATCAAAACCATAAACTAGGCGTTTCATTTTCCTTTCAAAAAAAAAAACTGAAAGATAAGAAGTTCCAAAGACAGAAATGTATTCAAGGAAAGTTTTCCAGCGGCGGCTTGCTCCTCTTAGAAAAGGCCTCCCTCGTGCTATGGAGAGCCACCCTTTTCAACTTCAGCTAACTGCATAATTTTTTGAGTTCCGCTTCCTGCTTCTTCACCATGTCTGCGGAAGGACCTTCGACTATTTGGGCCAGCAGCTTTTCAACCTCGGAGAAACCTTCGACGAACCAAGGAGCATTGAACTCGAACTCTATGCACATATCGCGATGGAACCACCAGCTTGAGATTACATCCTGAGAAACCATGTGACCAGTCACGTTACACATGTCGTATATCAAAGAAAAGGCTTCCTCCACACGCTTGACCAGCGCGTATTGACTAGTTATTTTCTTGGTCATGGCAATATGACTGTAGCTTTCCCATATCTTGGTTTATAACGCCGCATGTTTAGCTTGCACGCTAAATCCTCCAATAAACACGTGATCCGGATAAGGAACCAGGTATGGAGGAAAAAAGGTGGCGCCTGCGACTGCATCATTAATTGGAAAAGGATTCCTAACAAAAATTGCGCCAACATTCATATGAGCGATCTCCGTTGTCTTAGTCACAACAACGCTTCCGCCTTGATCGGCATCTGTTTCAAAGCTACCAGGCTTGGCTAACACAGCTGGAGACGAAGCCGTGTCTTCACCAGTTTCCGTCTCAAGTTCACCTTCAGAACCGGCTTCGCTCTGTGATATCGCGTCTTAGACACTCTTCAAAAAAAAAAAGAGAGAAGGAAGAAGAAAAACCTTGAGAAGACTCACTGATTTGCTTTCAGACCGACTAGAGGAAGATCCAACACTACTATCATAAGAACTACTCTCGCCATCTCTGGACTCTGAGCTTTCATCCTTCTTGGGTTCTACATCGCCGTGGACAGGCTCAGCACAACCACCCTCCGTCTCGGGAAGGGTCATT